>VUQS01029035.1:12297-26278 GCA_015108495.1 Heterochromis multidens | reverse complement strand
AAACATTGTAAAGTACTCACAGACTGCTATGAACATGATATAAGTGCAGTGCATTTACCGTTTACTGCTAATTGAGGATTTAATTTAAAAACTACCAATTATTTGGAACAGATAAGGAAAACATAATTTGCCATTAACTTATAAAAAACACTGTACTTATTATTATGAATCATACTACTACCATAAATTTGGTTTTAATTGATGTAATTGATGTCTGTTTTGAAATTCTACTAGATAAGCATTGCTTGGCTTGCTTGCCCTCACAGAACGCATTTTATATAAAAATCTCCCTCTATCCCCTCTGTGTTCCTCAAGCTTGGGTCCTCTACCAGAGGCCTGGGAGTTTGAAGGTTCTGCACAGTATCTTAGCTGTTCCTAGGACTGCACTCTTCTGGAAAGAAACCAGTTTCAGGGTTACAGCTCTTAACACTCCTATTACCGCTGGGACCACTTTGGACTTTACCTTCCACATCTACTTCAATTGTTTCTTCAGCCCCTGGAACTTCTCTGTTTTTTCATGCTCCTTCTTTCTGATGTTGCTGTCTGCTGGGATTGCCACATCTATCACAACTGCAGTCTTCTGCTTCTTGCCAACCATCGCTATGTCTGGTTGGTTGACCAGCAGCTGCTTTTCTGTCTGGAACTCAAAGTCCCACAGGACCTCAGCCCTTTTGTTCTCAACCATCTTTGGTGGTGTCTCACACTGGGGACTTCTAGTCTATATGCAGCACAGATGTTCCTGTACACTATCCCAGTCACTTGGTTGTGTCTCTCAGTGTACACTGTCCCAGCTTGCATCTTACATCCTGCTACTATGTGGTGGATAATCTCTGGGGCACCTTTACATAGTCTGCAACTTGTGTCCTGCCCTACTGTGGTAGAGGCCTGCCTCTATGGATCTGGTGCTTAGGGCCTGATTTTGTGCTGCTATAATCAGAGCCTCCATGCTTCCTTTAGACTGACCTTTTCTAGCCACTGGCAGGATTTCTTGATGTCAGCCTCTTCTTCTATTTGTCGATGCCACATGCAGTGCTCAGGTTGGTCTGCCTGGTCTTAGAGTCCTGGTGTACTGCACTGCATCAACCAGGAGTTGGTGCTTTAGCCCTCTGGTGTTATTTTCTGAGCTGTGCTCATGTATTGACTCATGTGCCTAATCAGCTTGGATGCTATGATACCTGAGAGGAACTTCCATGTTGTGTTGTACCCTTGTGGGGCTCCTTCATGATCAGGATTGTTTTGCCCTGTGTTAGCCAGTCTAGATGAGTACCTGGTGTTAGTAGCCCCCTTATTTGTGGTGCCAGGTGATCATGGAGTGCTTCTTTAGTTAGTAGGCATGGATCATGTTAGGTCCTGGTGCTGTCCAGCCCTTCATTCTGGAGACTCATTGTTGGATGTCTGCCTTTGTGATGTTCCTCTTGTTCAAGGAGCCATTTGGCATTGCTGTAGTGTGTGTTGTGTGTCTTCTGTTAATGTTATTGCACTGAGCTACCAGGTGCTTCTTAGTCAGCGTGGATGTTGGGTTTCTGTTCACCCATAGTTCCCACATGCATTACAAATAACCTTACTCATTGGGTCGGCTGGTATAGTAGCATTTCATCAATTTCATATTCTCAGTCCTTCATGTATGACTTTTTCAGTAGCCCCCTTCTCATCAGTATATATGTGCAACGCATGTGGGAACAACAGAAAGCCAACATCCACACTGACCAAGAAGCATGCTGGGACTTTTTCTTTTCTTTTCTTTTCTTTTCTTTTTTTTTTTTAAATTTAATAATAAATAATATTCTATGAAATCTTCCCTTTTCTATGAGGGAGCAAGACAAGCAGGGAATTTGGAAAAAAAAAAAAAGACACTGCAGGCTTCAGGTGAGAAATTAGAAATATTAGCATATTTATTACAGCAACATGAAAGACATTAAAATGCCTACACCCTTTACAACAAGCAACGCAGAGGAAATTGGCATGGGGACAAATAAGCCTTGTATGATGGCCAAACAAAGAGAGAGAGGAGGACAAAGAGATAGAGAGAGTGCTAAAAGTCTCAGATGAGAATCACTCATTAACATTTACAATACAGACTTTGTGGGGAATGGATACAAACACTGTATTTAAGATCAAGCAAACCAGCCCACTTAGCTAACCCTGACATGGTGTAAAGTGATAAAAACCAGGGATTTCAGAGTAGAAACCAAAATGGTGGGTATGGCATAACTTTCTAAAGTGAGAGTGCTGAATAAGTGTGTCAAAAAGAGGACAATATCAACAATTCATCATTATTTTGCAGGCAGTAACATAATGTTAAAAATGCAAGAGGAATTTGGCACTTAGAAAGAATAAAACTGAAAGCCAATCATAATCATAATTTGCAAATAAATAATACTGTGAGTTTCCCTTCCACTTTTACAGGTCTTCAGATATGAGGTTTCTAATATCATCTACTTAAAGGAATGAAAGTGATGGTGGTACAGTTTGAGGGGGGCTCTGGGATGTTATAAAACCAGGGTGTTGATGTGAGGTCACCTTAAGAACACAGATAAATACACTTTACTCTTAGTATCGCCTGTATAGGGCAACAGAACAGAAAAATAGTTTAGTAAATAAGGCATCTAAAAGGCCAGCGGTCAAGGGTAGTCCGCTAGAGTGAATTCATAGAGTTAGCAAGAGTAGAATGAACAGTTTCAAACTCTGAATTTGCATTTTGTCTGTGGCTTATGCTGCAAAAAGCAGAATAGTTTTAATCTTGAGATTATTTCATATAATTATATTGCATTTGAACATACATATTTATCACACCTCTATTTTACTAATTCTAAAACCTGGGGGTAGAACAACATAAGTAAAAAAGCTCTTTACTGGGTAACTTTTTCACTTTGCTGCCAGTAACAGCAGAATTGACAGACTTTGTTGCTATTGCTAGGCCTGTCAAGATTTCCATTCTAGCATGACATATGTCATTAATCGTATTTTCAAAATTATAGACAATGGTAGACGTCTAATTTCAAACTGACAAAATGCTAAAGTTGTGACCACCACGGGCAAATTTGATGAGCTGTAGATAGCTAATGAATTACACTTACAGGTTTAGTCAGAGATAATATAAAAGCTTCTGGGTCTGAGAAGTGCTTTAAACTGGCATTCTATTTATTGGCCACCAGGGTCGATACCTGTGATTGCAAAAATATTTCCAGTCCTATAGCCGTCAATGGGAAAAAGGCCCTCTGCCCTGACCTTAGTGAACACTTTCCTGAGTTTATGAGCTCAGTCACTCATTCATATAAATTATGGTCATTCTAATTGTCAGAATGGAGGATTATCCAGAATATGATCACTGGCTAACGCCATGTGATTGATAAGTGTTAGCCAATGAGCGTGTGGTTTCATAGTCAGATCTGCCCCTTGCTCATCACATCCAGTTTAAAAATGCCAAGATGGTGAAGTCCTTCAAAACAGGACTTCACACATCTTTTATACTGTCTATAGAATTAGCTAATTAACTAGAAAAGCTGTCTCTTGGCTAACTTTTTTTATGTTTCCAGGTGACTTCTTTTAAACTCACAAAGACATTAGATAGTTTTGATAGCATCTGCAACCACATGTAATGATTGGAAAAATACATCCTAATGGAAGTGCTGGCTTTAAAATACCTTGTAAACCCAGAAAATAATGGAACTAAAAATAATTTAGTTAGGAAATGATGTACTTCTTGACCTTTGAAGTAATCCTTGGTTACAAAGCTGACAGATATGCTAACAGTCACAGTTCATTACATTAGCACAGACAAACATGCTGCAGAAACTATTCCTTACACATTTGCTCTTGGGTTTTGGGAAGCAACATCAACTTTCACACTCTTCACACTCTTAAAATACTCTTACTCAATGCACACTACTGCAGCATGTGGAGGAATGCAAAGCTTGACAGGTCTGCTAAGCTCAGGTATTATTGCTAAGGTAAGGGGAGAGCAAATGTTCAATCTGTGATATCAGATAATGAATTTTCGTGTTAGACTCTTCGTCCTTCCTCCCTCCCTCCCTCTCCTGAACAAGCATTTTTAAAAATGGTGTTGTATGCAGAGACGAAGTTAAAAAAGTGCATGTAACTACTCTTTAAGGTGGATATGCAAATGAAGCCAGTGTATCAATAAAGTCCATTCTACTCATTCTAACACTATAGCAGAAACTGCAGTCACTGTCACCTGTCAATCAAAGCTGAAGCTTTGCACCATGCTACATTCCTTTGTTCAGACCAACGAATCACCTTCACTTCTGTATGACCCACCCCTGAACGAGAACTTCAGAAATCTCTTTTTCACAATAAAAGTACATCATAGTCATCATCATTGTTATCATTACAAACATTCTAACATTGGAAATCAACACTGTACATATTTTACACTATGATACAATCATATATACTGTATTTTATGCCACTGTTGGTCCTATGGAGTACCACAAATATTAAAACTGGGTGCAGAAATACACTAAAAGCGGGTTCAGTGCCATTAATACAGTGTACACAAAGAGGGTCCCTTCATATATTACTGTATAATTATTGTGATAATCATCAGTTTCCTTCTAATACAGAAAAAAAAATGCTTCTTGCTAAAAACAATGTTTTGTAAATTTACGTTATGGGTATTTTTTTTAAGTGTGTTCAAAATGACCGATATCAAGGAAGTGAGGGAGTACAACATGCACAAATCATCTTTTTTAAGTCAAATTTATCCTCTTTTGGTGGCACAGCTGAAAGTCAACACTGCTTCTATTTCATTTTGCTGAAAAAGGGTCCAGTGCTCCTTTTCATCAAGCAGACTATTTGGAAAACACAAACCACTGTAATTATTGTAACTGGCCTTGTGTAACCATCCAGCCATGGGAACTGATGAAAAAACCGTACAGTTGGAATGATGGTTTGTTATTTCGACAAACATTTTAAGGTTACTGTACATGGCACAACACTGGAAAAACAAGTTATACGTTCTTAACAGTGTCACCTTTGTCATGACATCTGTCCTGACATCTGTCTGCATCAACTTTGCTCTACACAAAACACTATAAGCTTCTTAACATACCTGAAATACTGGAAGGCAAACTTCTGCGCTGAAGTATTTGCAACAACACCATACTACAGCACCTGTAACAGACTGGTGTTTGGAAAAGACAGCGGAAGAGTACTGCACCGTAGCAGTTTCTGCTGTTTCTTTGCTGTCAGTTACTTTGTACTGGAAATGCAAGAGTACCTGCAAACATGCACTGGGTGTAGTTTTTATGGAAGTGTGTCTGGGAGCACTAAGGAAGCCCTGGTCTTGGTCCAATACATTATTTAAAAACGAATCATAGTTCCATCCTACATGAGCTAGCAAATCTATATCCCTCTCTATCTCTAAAGGTCCAGTTTTTCAGTTCCCCTCTCCCCAAACCCAAACATTCATTTCATTCAAAATCTTGGCTCATTCACTGGCTTTCTGTGTACAGAGAGCAATGGAAGGGGCCATACATGTAATAGGTAATAACGTCTGTTAAGGTTGAGCATATAAATCTCACCACCAATACAAACTTTAGGTCCATCTCTATGGTTGTGAGACACACAGCCCATATAAACATATATCTACACATATACATATCTTCGGACCCTTTTTAAACTCTTCAAGGTGAAAACTCAAAGCCAACAAAATGACAGAAAAAACAACTGTACACCTAACAGACAGTGATATTATATTCTAATTTGTTTTTTGTCATTTCTTTTGTTAAATGTCTTTTTTTTCCTCTTTTGTTGAATTGATACGGTGTGAAATGATCTGGGATGCTTCAGGTGCAGCCTTGCTGTTGAAAATGTGTCTCTTTGATGCTCCATAATGGTGACTGTATTGCTGGGATTCTGAGAGCTAAAGCCAGAAGTGCCCACCAAGGATGGTACAAATGGGGAAACTGCAAGAAGGTGAAGGAGGCAAGCGTCCATGTTGTCTCCATCTTAATGTGTCTCAAAATCCAAGGAGGCCCAAGCACAAAGTATACATTACAACTCCGTTGCAGTGAGGAAACTCTTAACAGGAGCATCCAGTTTGACTCTGTCTCCCTGTGTTTCTCCTGTGTTGAAAGTGTTATACTTGGACGTGTGTCCCCTGGGTCTGCAGGCTCTGCACACTGGACAAAATCTTCTTCTGGTGGCCAGCCAGGGACACTCCCATCTTAGCCAGTTCACTAGATGGAAAACACAAAAAAATACAGGCAAAAATATTATGATGCTATTTTGTTTAGAAAAATAAATCTACATTATATTTAAAACACCAAGTTTCATGTCCAACAAATTTGTCTCCAATCCACTGTCTTCAATTTCAAAGGACACCAAAGTGTATTGTATTATTACTCATACTGACAATCTTGTCTGTAAGTCTGTACCTGACACTGATGTAAAGGATAGAGTCCAAGCTGACATATCCAGCACTGGAGAAGTTCTCCTTATACTGGCCCATCTTGATAGCATCCAACCATTCATCCACTGTACTCACACTGAACTCTGGTGTGGACGGGTCCTCCCTGCTGGGATATAAAGCACACTCACAAATGAATGAAGCTTTGGCCTAGTATATGGCTAGAAAAACAGTTTGTTAATAATGCTGAAGTCATTAATTTGTACTTGGAACACAATAGTAAAAATAAAAACTATTCGCATCAGTCTTGGTTCTGCAGACAGAATCATTATAATTCTGCAATGACCGCAGCACAACAGTCTCAAATCCACATTGAAAAGAAAAACATAAACCTTAAACCCAGCCATTAGCGGGTGAGTATGATTAATAGTTTATCTGTTGCCCTCACCCCGGAGCAAGTTTATACAGTTTTTCTTGTAAAACCCCTGACATGTTTGCTTGCTTCCTTGGGTTATAAATTGTTACAAATGATCTGTGTGTGTTTGCAAGCTCAAACTTAAAAAAGTATTTTTTGCTAAAAAAAAAAACTTTCAATTTGCACTTGCAAATCCACTTATATAGTGCAGAATATGCTTCAGTTTGTGTAAGTCTGTTTAAGTCTTTTCTTCTTGTCACATTGTTCACTGAGTCTGATATGTTCTGTCTTTTCAGAGGTGCTGGGATTTGTTTTTTCTTTTGAGTATGTCAGTGTGGAAAGGGAAACATCTGTATGCTGGTTTCATTCTGAGCATTAGCTAAATGCCTGAAGTATAAAATGTAAATGTGAAAATAATTATATTCAGTGGATGAGTGCAATATAACTGGGGATTAAGGGAGTCTACACTGAATGTGAAACAAGCACGCAACTCTGTATCAATACATTTTCGTTTCATAAATACAGCTTTGTTTATAAAAGATAAAAAATTTTGTTTTATGTCAACTCATTTACTACTTTTCACAGTTTATAGTACCTCAACTCTCCTACAGTTTAATCCAGGTATCCCAAAATATATCAGTAAAATTTGCAGCTATAATTCATATCTTTCTCTCACTGACCATACTGAGCTGTTTGCCAGCTCTCTGAGACTGGCTGGGTTTCTGATGAGCTTGTCCAGGATTGTGACAATTTGTCCAAACTTTGGCCTGTCACTGCGCCCCTTCTCCCAGCAGTCCAGCATGAGCTGGTGCAACACCACAGGACAATCCATAGGAGCAGGAAGACGGTAGCCCTCGTCTATTGCTTTGATCACCTACAGGGAGAGAGGTATCGAGTTCTATAGTCAATACTAGACAGGAAAAACATAAAATGTATAAATTTATTGTCATAGGTAGGAATTTTGCTGAAGACTGAAAAAAAAGTAGATCTTTATTGGTGGTGGCATAAGTGCACTGATGTGATTAACACCGAACCTGAGACCACGTGTTTATGTGTGACTCACATCCTGGTTGGACATCTCCCAGTAGGGTCTCTCTCCGTATGAAATCACCTCCCACATGACAATGCCGTAACTCCACACATCGCTTGCTGAGGTAAACTTCCTGTAGGCGATTGCCTCTGGAGCTGTCCATCTGATGGGGATCTTCCCTCCCTGTAAATAGTCCCAGAGGCAGTCAACATTTATTCACATACTGAATATGCCACTCTGGGCCCACTGCATTGTGCTGCCAATAATAGAGTGAATACTTCAAGGCTGTTGTATTAGTGCTGTAATAAATCAAGATACAGCAGAGTACTGTAGAGGCGAGAAAACAAATTATAAGATGGTGGCTGCAAAGAAGCCTGGTGCAGTGCTGTTTTTAGGAACAGAGAGGTTATACACTAACTTAGCTAAGCAGCACTCTGCTTTAATATCACAACATGGGGTAATGTTTGCTCCAGTGTTTGTTCTTATACTTTCTTCTGCTGTCAGTTATCTTTTTTCTGTGCCGCCCCTGCCTTTGTTGTCAATGCTCAGATCAAAAGGATTCCATATAGCCCACTGTATAGACACAATAGGCAGTAAGCGCTCTCACTCTCTTTCACTCTGACACACACGCCCAGACACATTGTATCTCTATAGGCTCTGTTCAGCTTTTTAACATGCGGCAGCTGCCTCTGCACCACCTAGCATCCCCCACCTCTGCTTGGTCAAAGTCAAATAAAAGGCAAAGCTTCTAAGTCACTCTGCACTGCACTTTTGTGTTTCCACCACCTCTGTACACACCTACCACACCTCCCTTTTTTTCCCCTCCTAACTGCGCTCGCTCCATCTTTCTCCTGACTTTCCCCCTTTCTCCCTCTTTCTTCTCTCCCTGGCTCTACAACCCCACCTACTCCCCCCTGCACCCCTCAGTGCCTGCAGCTCTCCATCTACGTCTCCTGACATCAGTAAGAGTTTGTGTGTGATTGCAATAGAGCAGTCAGCGGCTGATACACTCCTCCCAGGGCAATGCTAATGCCATATTAAAAATAACATCCAACCCTTCCTATGAATATGAATAATGCCATCTCCTTGTGGACATTTTAGATGAGTTACTCCGCAGTGGTTTAACTCACTGACATTTAAGTTTCTTCATTCTCTCAGTGAGAGGATGCTGTTATTAACAAAGACTGCTGTGATTTGACTTGACAACATATGTTTATGTTATTAGCTGTGAGTAAAATCTTTGTACAAAAATGTTCAGAAAAGATTTGCCCAGTGCAGTATAGTGTTAAAACTCTGGACATTTGTCCAGACATTACCAAAAGACATTGATTGCTTATTTGTTTACTTCCTAACGCTTGAACATGCAACCTTGAAGTCTGAATTCGGCAAAGTAAAGAGAATGCTAATTTGAACTTCTTATTTTCACCCTTCTGCATGAAAACTTGTTTTTACCTGTAGCATTTTGCCTTAGCTGGCTCTGGCTGCTTTCATGACAGCAGCAGACTGTGAGAGTGTGTCTTACCCTTGTAGTGTAGGCGGCCTCTGGGTCGTCCTCCAGAACTCGGCTCAGGCCAAAGTCGGACACCTTACACACCAGGTTGCTGTTCACCAGTATGTTTCGAGCTGCCAGGTCTCTGTGAACGTAGCTCATGTCTGACAGGTACTTCATACCTGAGGCAATACCACGCAGCATGCCGACCAGCTGGATCACTGTGAACTGGCCATCATGTTTCTGGAATGAAACCGAGGAGAAAGATGGATTAAATTATGCCCATTTCCAGTATTTCTATCCTGGGACTCCACTAGAGAATCTTTACACGAGTCACAGTTCAGTGTATCCTTATTTATCTTTTACTGGCCATTTATGAAACCATCAGTTTATCCACTGTTTTAGCTCTTAATGCCTCCCTCTTTAAAAGCCCACTTTCTTCTGATTGGTAGGCTTTGCTGATGCATTTGTTTTTGGGCAGCATAAAACCAGTAGATCCATAATACTTTAGTGAAAGTCCCAAAAGCAAAATGTAACACAATTTGTCAAACTTTGACATGGCAACTTTTTAAATCCGTCCCTTCATGTTCAAGTAATGAATTCAATTTGGAATATGAGAGCTGATAGCATGAACATCCACAGCTACGAATGCAGCAGCAGGGGTGTGTTCAGTAAATATTACACACCTTACCTGTTCAATGTAAGACATGACAGTCACACATTTTTCTATGCACCTGTTCATATATTACCTGTGGAAACTGCTGCTGTCAGAATATATGAGTAAAATGTTATTCTGTGGTCACTAAATGACCAGTAAGTCCCAGGATTCAAGCTTCTGCAGTGTCAGCAAGACACACTTAGCAAATGTCCTGGTGTAAGACTGTGAATCTCTTTTAGCTCCAGCAACCCCACAGCTTGACCTCTCTTTGGAGCATGGCAAGCAAAAGATGGATGTCGCCTTTGAGGGATCAATGGAGGATCACAAAAAAATCCAACTTGCAGAGGATTGGATCTGACAGAGGAGACAAAACTTTCCTCTCAAACGCTGACCGTGTGCCCATGCAGAGCTCACTGGATTTCAGATTTGAGCTGTCTTTGGCAGAGAGTGGAGCCCGTTGATCGATGATGGTCCAGCTCACCTTCCTGTGCCAATTATTTCTGCCCTGGGCCAACGGTCCCCGTTAAAAAACCATTCATGTTATCAGTCACCCTCTCTCTTTTATATCAACTCTCCTTCCTCTGTCTCTTTGTTCTCTCCATCCATCTCTGTCTCTCCTCAAGTCTCAGAGACAGAGAACTATGTAATACTTTGATTCAGTCTCCATCTATCCATCCATCTTCCTTCATCTTTCTGCATCTGTTCCTCCCCTACACCCTTTTCCTCTATCATTTCTTTTCTCTCTCTCCCTTTCTCTCTCTCTCTCCCTCGGCAGCTGTGGACTAAGTTAATTAGCTGGTGGTTTTGTGAGATGCTGATTGATTGGACTGTCTAACAAACCTACAGACTTCCTCTATCAATCTGCCCACCACATTGTATTGCCAGTAAGGAGGAGGAAGGGTAAGCAGGGCAGGGAAAGAGAGACGAGACAAATGCAGGCCAAAGAGGTTGACAATAAGATAAATAAAAGAGATGACAGAGGCAGGAAGTGGGAATTTTGGGAAAATTTTGGCGTATTACTTTATTATTATTAATATTTTTTACCCCGAAAAACCACAAAATTAGGTACTTAATAGACAGTGAACTATAACCAACTATAAAAATGACTCCATATTTATTCTGGCTCCCCGTGGACACATTTAGGGCCCTTGCTACAGTACATGTTCTAACACAAAATGTGCATGTATCTGTGTATGTGTGATTGTATGAGTGTTTCAGGACAATGTGATTGAGCCATTTTTTTAGCTTGCACTGTGTTTTGCTTCAGTGTTGCTACCAGGATTGGTGTCTGTTAAGCAATGGGCCTATCACCACAGCCTTAATGGCTCTGAGCACTGCAGTGAATTTACTGCCTGACAAACAACCCTGAATCTAAATCTGTTCAGCTGGATGTATGGAAACCCTTATTCAAGGCTCCTCAGCTAATTTAGCACACAACCTTTGCTACTTTTACTATACATTTTGTATTCGCAGATATCATGATTGGAACAGTACATTTTACAATTTCATAACCTTATCTTTGTCATCTTCTATAAAGAACCATGTTTTTGTGTAAATAGTTCATTAAAATATTCAATTGATAAAATAAAAATATCTTTTCTTACTTAAACCAAATCGGAAACCCACCATTATAGTTTGATTGTTCTTTTTGGTATCCTGACAGAGCAAAAAGCACAAAAAGCAGTATACTTTCCTTGTTTTATTGCCTATTAGTCAGCAGTCGGATGCAGTTTTCTCTTTTGGAATATGGACACTAAGTGCATTTCATTGACCGAGTATCAAAAACTGTGTGAGGAAAACATCTAAATCTATCATCTCTACATACTTTAAATTGATAGCATGTTTCTTGGACCCATGACGACAGTGATTTTCATCCAATAAAAGCCTCACACTTTGTATGATTGCAAATATTCTTCTTTTTTAGTGTACCATTTAGTGAAAATGCGTCTTTTCTTTTTGAAAACTGTCAGATGTTTTCCACCTTTGTACATTTACCTATTAATAAAGAATATTCTAGTTTCAGGTTCTGTACAACAAAAGCCTTTTACTGATATAACAATTTAAAATAATTAATTTCACCAAGGGACCATTGGTGGAATGAATTCTTCAGCTTTAAGAGATGAACAACAACTTAAAGATACCTTTTTATTATTATTATTTTTTAAAACACTCTAGCATCAAAAAATGAACTTTAAAATTTCAAACTCTTTTCAGCTGGGACATCATTTTCTTTGTGGCATCTGTAAAGACTTGTGGCCCTGACCTTGGAAGAAAGGCTGTATTCCTTCCAGCTGAGCCATGACTCACCTTGAGGAAAGTGTCCAGAGATCCATTTTCCATGAACTCTGTTATGATCATCACTGGCTTACCTACAGAGGAACATTACAAGACAGCTGTTAGTAAGGCTGAGTTACAAGGAACAAATACACAAACTATAAAGAGCTGAGGACAGAGAGGAGGCATAGTCCACAGCTGTGACTAGCCATTCTCTCTGTCTTCGTCCCTCTCTAGGGGATAGCATGGCGTGTCGTCATCAGTCACACTGACAGCTTCTAATCAGCCCTCTCCATAAACGCCAGGAGATAATTAGAATAGACCAATCCACCAGAATATGTGTGTGTGTGTGTGTGTGTGTGTGTGTGTGTGTGTGTGTGTGTGAGAGAGAGAGTGAGTGAGTTTAAGGGGGCCTCCTGAGATCTCATGAATACTAATCAGCCTCAAGGGAAGGGGGTTGTGGTTGGATCGCTATGCACCTGCACCTGCATGAGTGTGTGTGTGATGAAGGCGTGGGTTGACTGACAGGCCCCGTGCACTATGGTCCCCTGCATGGCATCTGGTGGGGCTTACAAATGATTAACAAAGTACCTGCAATCACATGTGCACACATGCACACAGACACACACCAAAAACAGCAGTTGTCCGTGTTTTACAGGGTTCTCCCTTGGTACCACCTCCTACAGCCGAGCTTTGCCAATCACAAACAAACATACAATGTGCAGTTACAAATGATTGTGTGTGTGTGTGTGAGTAGCTTGTAAACATGATGAATAGGTCACATTTCTCAAATCAGACCTCAAAGATGCTGGGAAAAAAAAAAACCTAAGGGAAAGATAAAGGAGGGGAAAACCAAAGTAGTTTAGACAGAGAGTCTTTCTTTCTCTTTCGTGTATGCCGTGAAGTATTAAACAAAATAGCTGTAAGCTCAGCAAGGACAAACAATGTTGGATTGGAGAAGGTGAGGAATGATGGAAGGGTGGGATGTGAAAGGAAAGAAGAGGAGATGGCAGAAAAAAGCTTGAAAGGAACATATAGATGAGTGGAAGAAGAGGAAGTTAAAGAAGAAGAAAGCGGGAGCAGGGGAGAAGAGACAAGAGGAGAGGAGGTGGGATGTTGGGAGGACAGGTCAAAAGCTTGTCATGGATAGGCAGGAACAACACCACCGAACCCTATAGTACGATTGTAGGTAAAGACAGCAATACATCACCTTAAATGAATTCAGTATCTCACCACAGCAAACACACACACACACACACAAACAGAGTCGGTCGGTCTCTGGTGATGGTGTCTTCTTTGACAGTAACATTAGTCTCAGGGATAAAAGTGAAAGAGAATTGGATTTTCTTCTGCTGGGGGTGAGGACTGCTGGTCACATTTATCTCCACATGAGGTCTGTGTTGTGTGTGGCCTATCGCTGTGTGTGTGTGTGTGTGTGTGAGAGAGAGAGAGAGAGAGCCAGAGAGAGGGAGCGCTGATTTCAGGAGTGAGACAGCACAATGACTGACTGTCTGATTTCAGCTCAGATCATAGGTGGAGAAAGTATGTGTGCTTCTGCGCATGTAAACACCTCAGTGGCAAAAATCTGATCCAGAATGATGAATGAAAGAAGTGCTGAGTCTTCATGGCCTTTTGTTCACCTGTGTGTGTGTGTGTGTGTGTGTGTGTGTGTGTGTGTGTGTGTGTGTGTGTGTGTGTGTGTCTGTGTGTGTGGGGTGTGTGTGTGTGTTTGTGTGGAGAGATGC
>VUQS01029035.1:0-12164 GCA_015108495.1 Heterochromis multidens | reverse complement strand
TATTCTACAAAGCAGACAGCCATGAAATGGAAAAGAGCTATAAAGAACTAACCCTAAAAGCCATTTATGTGTTTGAGTGTGTGTCTGTATATGTGTTATGTGTGTGTCAGCAGCATGTATGTATGTTACAAGTGAAGTAGAATATTGCCCTCAGGTTTGCAGTGTTGGAAGCGGTCAAGAGTGAAGCACAATGAAACACATTCATCCTGTTGTCTCTGGCTTGTGGGCCGTGTGAGCCTGGCATGTACTCACACACACACACACACACACACACACACACACACACACACACACACTGCTATCGCCAGCCATCATCTGTACACCTGCCATACAGAATTACCCCTCCAACTCTAAAAGATAACAGAGGTTACCAATGAAACCGACCACACACGTACATACACCCTCATGTTGTATATTAGCTCATTTCGTCTCTTTTTGTCAGGTGCCCGTGCAAACACACATGTGCACACACAAGGACTCAATGGCACAATGAATCCCTTTTACTCCTTGTAGCAACTTCATCACATGCCATTCACACTTCACTTCAGCTCGTCATGGAGCTCCCTCTGCCAAATTTTCACAGGCGCTCCTCAATTTCCTCCTGAAAGCACATAATTAACTAATCACATTCATATTCATTCGAATTTATTGCCTTTCATCAGCTTCAGAAATAACACATCCGTTTGCAGAGCTAAAAGCACCTCCCACTGTATGCACGTACGTGTATGTGTGTTTTAGTGTGAACTGCAGATTGGGTATTGATGTTTTGCATGCTTTAGTGTGTTATGAAATGGATCAGAAAGGAGTTTGCTCTTATTTTACATCACTTTATTAAATGACAGAAGAAAGTGTTGTCTCTCCTCTCCCCAGGATAAAGGTGGGATCATTTACGCATTGCACGTGTGTGTGTGTGTGTGTGTGTGTGATCTGTGAATTGCTGTATATATCTGAAAGCGATAGAGACAACATATATACACTCTATCTGGTAAATCACATTATGAGTGGCTGTTTCTGTGCGTGTTGGTGTAAGCGTAAACGAAAGTGATAGACTGTGTGAGCGCCAGTGGGCCGCATTACCACATTATTGAATGAGGCGGCCCAAGGTACAAACGAGAAAATGAAATAACTGCTGTATTGATTAATGTTAAGGGTCTGAACTAAATTATACAATGCTTTTAACACAGGACAGATCTCTGTTCTGGGAAGAGCCATGCGAGGTTGTGCGGGTGCGGAGAAACAGAAAGACAGAAACTCAATAACCTTATCTCCTCTCTTCACCTCTCCTCCTCCCTCTTTGCTTTCTCATCTCCTCTCATTTCCTCACGTTTGTCTCCTCACCATCTCTCCTCCCCTCTATCTGCTCCCTCCTTTCCTCATATCTCTTTGCACATCTTCTCCCCCATCACCCTCATTTATTCCCAAGCCCCATCCTCTTTCATTTCCTCCCTCTTGTATCATATCTCGTCCATCCATGCCCCCTGCTTCCCTACATCCTATTGTCACCTTTTCTCCTTTCTCCCCCTCCTGTTTCCCCACGTCGTTGTCTGTGCAGTCCAATCTACAAAGCTACATGCATATTCAGAATACTTTCAAAGAGTCTGACAGGAAATATTGAAACACCTATTGTTCAGCGCACAAAGACACACAGTTAAAACTAATCACTAGTTTCTTCAAACAGAAGACAAGAGGAAAATGTGGTAATGCCGGGTTTAACAGGAATTTTTTTAGTGCAGCCTTTTTATGTTTGTGTGTGTGGGTGTGTGGGTGTCTGTGTGTGTGTGTGTCACATGAGAAGGACTTCGGTAATTGAGGGTTTTCCAAATGGGCCAATTGTTGCGGCGATTGTAAAACGCATAGAGGATGGATGGATAAAATGAGGGACGGTGGAGATAAAAAGGAGATAAGGAGATGGAGAGGGGCAGGGAGGAGGGGATGATGGGATGGGGGCAGATTGCTGCACTTTTCTGACGTGCAGCGAGACAGACAAAACAAAAAAGAAAAAAAAATTCCCTCTTTTTCTGCATGTGGCCCTCTAATTAGCATGACAATAGCAACAATCAGGTGACAGACAGCAGAGCAGGTTATTAGTGTGGCACATGGTAGCGGATGGAGGCACATGAGGTTTTACGCAGAGAATAACGCGCGCGCACACACACACACACACACACACACACACAGAAATGGAAAATGCAGACAACAAAGATAGGCACTCATGCATATGATTGATACATAAGATTGTGCCAGAACTGTGCCAGATGTATTACTAATACAACAATTCAGTGCACCCACTACTACATCAACTTTGGTTGAATCGCTCCTTTTACTAAAGATACTTATAGTACTTTTACTATTGGCGCACCACAGCCATTTAGATGATTACTACAACAAAGTCTACTATTGTACTTGTAACAACAAGATCAAGAGCACCTATGCTGCTGACTGGTAACATTACTGCTGTCTTCACTGTTGAAACAATGAATCCATTATGCAGTTAGAGACTCAAAAGAAAATTATGCTGCAGTTATTGAGATAATTTAGTAATTTTTTAAAATAAAAATATTACATCATAGCAAACTAATTGTCTTTGAATTTTGGACTATTGGCAAGATGAAACAGAAAAAAAATCTGACTTTAGCCTTTAAAGTGAAAATACTTATAAGATGGAGCTCTGTTACAGTACTGTCTCTAATCTTTATTAGAAAGTATTGTGAAGTACAACATAACTCCCTTCAAGTTTGAGCATATGAACCATGTAAAAGATAGATTTGCAAGTGTTATCTATGTTTCCATCTAGCTCTTGGGAAAAAGAGAATCCTCACATTTCTTCTTCAGCTCGTGCCGATGCCTCACATTCTCAGTAATTACAACCTACTAGTCCTACTCAAACCAATACTACACCTTCTACTTGTGAGTCTGCTACTATTTACACCTACACAACCAAATCCAGCACACCTGAGTCCAGATCAGCCGGGGTCAGCCTGTCTGATTAGACTGAGGTTGGTGTGAAAGGACCAGCTGGGGCTGTAGAAAAGGGCCTGAAGGAATTATTGACCCATCTCAACTCTCACCCCCTCGCTCGCACATGCACACCCGGGGCTGTGACCTGTGAAATTACTGCTTTGCTCGTGAGATTTGTTTCTGAGGGGCTCTATCAGCTTCTCAATGTGCCGTGAAGACAGGTGAGAAGGGATACACAAAGTAATGCGTGTAGAAGAAGGCGAGCGCTCATTAAATACACCGACTAAAAACAGGCCAACGTGCTTAAACATATTTTTACATTCAAAGAACACTACAAAGTAATGAGTACTTGATTGTGTTAAAATAAATTACTTGTCAAGCTGATGCTCAGCTCTTTAACTGTTTCCTGTGTCAACTCTGCTAATGTCCTCTGACCCAAAATGTCAAGGATTTGGCAGTAATTCTTGAATTAATTCCGGTATTTTTAAACAGAATAGTGGCAGTTATTGAAAAAAAAAGTGCTATAATTACACGTTTACATGTTACATGTCTTTCATGTCTGAAAGAGCAAGAGAGAGAGACAGAGAGAGAGAGAGAGAGACAAAGAGAGCGACAGGACAAGAAGAAATTAATAAAAAATGCAGTGAAGTCTCATTTGTAATATGCATGCTGTTGAATATTCATGGGGCCAAAAACACATCCAATTAACTTTATGAATTTTTAATAATCACGATAAAAGGCCATGTATATGCACTTGCTCTTTGTTGGCCTGAGTCGCACTGAACAGCGTAGTGTGTGTCACTAAAAGAGGGAGAAGGGAGTCAGATTGGGGGAAAAACTGAGGTTTTGCCATGTGTCTGCTGCTTTAAAAATCTGATTATTCCCTTCCTTTTGCTCGTCTATAAACCTCTCACAAATATCTGTCAGATCAGAAGAAGCTGCCAGATTACAAGACCACATAAGATGAAACATTAAGGTTAAGGTTTGTGCTAGGTTTTACAAGCATCTCAATGCTACAGTTGACTAGACTAGTCCACCTATTTCTGTTATCTGTGATTGAACGTATTGTGTGCTATAATGCAGGCAAACTTACAGTTTAATTTTTTTAGTTTGTCATTTAGCATCTTAACCATCATCACATAACTGTTAGACACTACTGCATGGCACATCAAGGAGAAATATTTCCGTAATGACATCTCTGGTAATAAATAATCATAATAATCTTTTTTGACATACTTTAAAAAGAAGGATAACACTTTTTAATAAACGTTTCCTAATTTGTAAATTGTTGGTAACTAAACTTTAGTAAATAATTATTTGAAAATTGATAATGTTCACTAAACATTAGTAAAGCTACATTTTATGTTACTTTGCCATCTTGTGTAATAAAAAAAATTACTTTAAGAACTGAAATTCTTGTATTATGGGTTTTATAATAGGTGATAAGTAGCAGTAACAATCAAATTCTGTTGACATCAGCACACAAAACATTTTATATGCTTTATTTTGTTGTTAATGATCAGCAAATGTTATTATTATTTTGTAATAAAAGCTTAATTATTGATCAGTGAGCCTGTACTGATTCCCAGGGGGGTCAAATAGGCCATTTTGTCAAAACAAGTGGTGCCTGAGAGACGTGGACAATGCCATGGCAATAGTGAGAGGGGTGTCAGTCATCATGGATCTTCATATATTAATGCTTGGGTCCTTGAAATCACATTTTAACACACAGGTAACCCAAGTGTCATTTCTCATCCCACAGGGTCACTGAACGGGTGCATTTTACCGTGACCGTTTCCTAAACCTAAGCAAACAACAAGTGAAAACAAAACCAAGCAGTAATTGAAACAGGACATAAACCACAAATCTTTAGTTTCACAGTCGTGTCATTTGCGCCTGCACCACCCAACATGTCTAATTCTGCATTAACATTAGTTTTAACTTTAGCTATCCAAATACGGTTTATAGATGCGCTAAAAAGTATTTATTAACCATTTCCAAGGTGTTTTAAACATTGGCATTACAATGACATTTGATGTTTATAGATGATTTATAAACTAATTATAAATGAATTAGTAAACATGATTAAGAATTATTTAATTGTTTGTTAACATCCAAATAAATATTAACTGACGGTAAACTAGCTATAAATTTACAGTTTGTGAACCATGATTGCTATAAAGCGTTACCAAATGGGATGGCCAGAATTTGTTTACGTGATGAAAAATGGTCTTCTTAAATTTACTGCCTCCAGCCACTAACCAGTGCCACATAGTATAATAGTTCTGCAGAATTCCAAAAGTTGGGATTATGATGGGAGCAGATAACAAAATATTGTAGATTATTTAGGCCACAGTCTCAGAGGCCTAGAGACTGGGAAAAATGTGTATTTCCCAACTGGTTGGTGAGTGGTTGCTGGGAATCATGTGAAATGGGTTGCTAAAGCCCAGTCACGCAGGCCTAGAGATCAATCAATCAGCCCCTGGCAGTCACCAGTCAATAGTGAAAAGTATGTATTCCCTAACCAGTTGGCAAGTGGTTACTCGATTTTACTATGTGAAACTGGCTACAAAGAGGTATATGGTGTTGCACCAAAAACCTTTGTTTTGGTTGCTTGCAGATTGCTGTGGACACCTGTAGTTTGCTTGGAAGGCACAGATTTGTCTGCAATACTTGCTAACTACTAACCCATTAGTAGTCAAACTTAATAAAGTGTGACACAAACTGCAACATTGGCTTTACTTTGAAGGCAAACGAGTTTGAGTCCCACTTTTCACTGTTTCACCATCGCTTGTCGAGCAGCAGCGTCTTCCATGCAAACTACAGGCATCTGCGGCAATCTGCTGCAACCACTCTCCAACCAGTCAGGGAATGCAAATTTTTCCCTTGCAACCTGTAGTTGCCAGAAGGTCACTAATTTGTCTCTATGTCTGTGTAACTGGGACTGGGACACACTCATGCCAATCAGGTGGCAAATATGCATTTTTCCAGAGCCGGACAAAATCCTTGAAATCACATTTTAACACACAGGTTACCCAAGAGCTGGTTGCCAGGGGCTCGCTGACCAGGTCTGAGGCTGTAGTCCAAAGAAAGAAAATATCTTTTTTCTAAATTAAAAGTTATGATGTATCGATGGATATAATTTTAAATCACTTATTATCTGTTGGCTGTGTTGCTTATAGTCATTGCCATTTGCCATTTTGCATTTTGGTTCTGATCCTGTCATAAGGGCAGATACAGCAAGAATCAGGATTTCCTTCAAATTGTTTGGTGAATCCTTGCAGTTCTTTGAGTCTAAGAACTCAAAGGCATTACGTTGATAGAGATAGTCAGCTGGAGGTGTCTGTGTAGTATTTTCACATTTATCTGGGTAAACGTAGCATTTATGTTGTCAGACATGGAGTGAGAATGACAAAGAGAGAGCAAAAGGGAGTGCTAGAGGGTGAGGAGATGAGACTGGGATTAAGTGAATGAGACAGACAGCGAGAATAGAATAGAGAGAACCAGGGAGCCACTGAAAGAGAAGGATGGACACTGACTGAGAGAGAAAGCAGCAGTGTGAGATAGGGGTCTGAGACAAGAGCAGGATAGATTTAGGGAAAGATGGAGTGAATGAGTGAGAGAGCGAGGCACAGTAATGAACCAGCACTGTCTTATCTAACATGAACACACGTACTCATTCTAATTTGCCTATAAACAATCATGTGAAATAAACAAGTGGTCATTTAAGAGGAGGATGGTTACATCACATGCACACTGCCATGCGTCACCGCTGTGTTACCATGGTAATGGAGCTTTTATCTGATCCAGGGTCAGCTTCGATTTACATCACTGACAGCTCTGCTAAGTCTCAAACAGGTGTGTGACACACAGAGATCGACACAAGAGAAGGAGAGGGGAGTGAAGGGTTCCTTAAACACGTCATACAACCACCCACACACACGATAATGTAAAGGCTAGTCACACTTTTGCCTTCACGTACATCTCGTAACGACACCCTCCAGCCTGATGATGTTCGGGTGGTCAAACTGTCCCATGATGGAGGCCTCAGACAGGAAGTCCCTCCTTTGTTTGTCAGAATATCCTGCCTTCAGACTCTTGATGGCCACGTAGATCTCCCTCTTTCCCTGTACACGCAGCCGACCACTGCACACCTCTCCAAACTCTCCTACACACACACAGAGCAAAACAGCAGTGTCAGCGCCAAGTAAGCATGTGTGTGTGGGTTTGTGAGTGTGCGTGTGTGTGAGCACCAATGCCAGGCTTACCCATGCCAATAACCTTCTCAATGTGAATACTGCTGACATCAATCTCTTTGGCAAACTCGTGGATGGCTTGATCAGGGTCTTCATAGGTGAATGGGTCCACATAGATTTTTACTCCTGCCACGGTAGGAGAGGTGAGAGAGGAGAGGAGACAAGGGAGGAGAAGGAGGGATGCAGAGGAGGGTGAGAAATAGTTGTATAACTACATATGTTATGTAAATGTCTTTTGGCAGTTTGTTTATAAGATGTGCAGGTGGATCTGAAGGAAGAGAAGGAGAACAGCATCCACGTGTCCTTGTGTGCACACATGCAGTACCTGGGTTCAGATGTTTCTCCTCCTCTGAATCCTGCTTCGTTTTACTGTACTTGCTCCTCCTGATGAGACATAAATGAGGGACAGACAATGAAGATAAGCGAGCCTGTAACCATCTATTTTCACTTATTAGTTTTTTTTTGCAGTGATTTTTAGTCATTTGACCTGTCAAAAGGCCATGTGTGTCACATTGCTTTTAACTTTGTGTGCTTCTTTTCTAGCAGGGCTGTGCCTTCACTGGATTTTCAAGGATTTGCCGCAACGGAAAGGAGTGACAATGAGGAAGGCAGAGTAACGGGCTGCAGGAAAGCATAGAACGACCAGATCAAAGCATTTAAGGGAGAGAGGGAGGAGGCGCAACGCCTCAGGTAGCGCAAGATAAAAGGTGTTTTCCATTAAACAAAGAGACTGTCAAAAACACCTTTGTGTCTGAGCAGGTGTGTGTGTGTGTGTGTGTGTGTGTGTGTGTGTGTGTGTATGTGTGTGTGGGCATCTGCGCATGCTGGTGAGGGCGCACGCCAGCGGAAGCTGACACACATGCTATGCTGCTGAAGAGACTGTAATGACAAGTCAGGGACAAAGGGATTATCACTGTCTCCACTTTAATCTCTTTTAAAAGCTTCAGGTAACACACACATTATTTAGGCTCACAATAGCAGGGGAACTGTGGCTCTTGTTTGTGTGCACTGAAGCAGTTTGGTCAGAAGCAGTAGTTAACAGAAAGGCTGCACTCATTCTGACATCAGTTTTGCACTGATGAGAACTTTCTAGCCACCCTAACAAGTCTATAGGTGTGTATGACTGCCGGATGGGTTCTTTTATATGCATATGTCTGTGTTGCTGTGTGTGTGTATATACCTGCGACTAATGATGAAGACAGCTGCAGATATCAGCAGTAAAATTCCAACCCCACTGACAGACAGCAGCAGGAAGGCAGAGTTAACTCCTTCTCCAATCAGAGGGAAGGGATCTAACAAGGAAGGACACAGAAGTCACCAACCAAAAACTGATAGCTACTTCTTTTAAAACTCCAATGCGTCCTACTAAACATCGTTGTGTGAATACCTGAATTTGTGGAGAATTCGAAGGGAGCACTGAACTCTCCATATCCAGCAGCTGTGCGAGCACGCACATGAAACACGTAAACAGTGAGGGGGTTGAGACCCGTGACATCGACACTCCGAGAGAAGGTCCTGATTATGCGGTAGGACCTCTCTCTCTGATCCTGATTAGACAGGACAAAAAGAAGGGTATCTATTCAATATGTGAATGCAAATCCATCCTCACCATCAGTGAAATGCGAACAGTGAGCCAGCATATTGACATTCCAAACAGCTGCCTGAGCTGAATTAACCTGCGGGCAACTCACCTTTTCATAGAACTTGACCTCGTACTCCAGTATGACCCCATTGGGTCGATCTGGCTGTTGCCACGACAACGACAAACTGTGTCTGGTGACATCAGTGGCTTGGATAGATGACGCTGGAGAGGGTGCTGAGAGAAGAGACATGATGAGAACTAATACAATGACAATAGTCTAACCCAGTGTTTCTCAAATGGTACTCATACCCCTAGGGGTACTTTGGAGTATTGCAGGGGGTACATAATTTTTTTCTAAATGGTAATTTAATGACATATCACTCTAACATATTTTAGCCACAATTATTTCAATGACAAAAGCTTGTTGAACTACATTTTAATTTGCATATTTCTGTTTTCATGCAAACTGCTGCAAAACCTCACAGAAGGAAAAAGCACCAAATACAATCCCATCTACTTTGAGCACGAAACCACTTCCAAAGATAGACAAAAATCAAGAAAATGGTATGGTGTTTCCAGTGTAGCAGAAGTACAGACACCACAGAAAAAGAGGTGATCCATATATTTGTGCAAATTTTCCCTTTGTGGAATGACTGTAATCAAAACAAAGCAAAGACACTGACTGTGCCTGGAAAAGAGTTTGATCGCTGCAGTTGCCTCCCTGGCACAGAAAATGACAAAAATCCTCAGTGATGTACAGGTCCCTGTTTGTTACTAAATCTGAAGTGCATCCCACAAGAAAGACTCAGTTCAGTGCAATTTCTGCACTGTCTTAGTGGTTTTCCACCACTTTTGCAATCAGTTTAATGTAGAATTTAACTGTTTTTCAGTCACCCATTTGTTATTTAATTAACTGTACAGTGACACTGACACTGACTGGCTTTTACATCATATTGACATTCAAATGTTTTGCTCTGGTCAAGGGGATAATTGGCCAAAAAATATTTCAAATATTTTGCATTATTTAAAAAAGTTTGACATATATGTAGATTGACAAACTGTATATTCTCTAATGCTGATTATAAGGTAAAGTGTATGATAGCTTCACAGCACTGAATGCAGCTCAAAATGCCTGTTTATCAACAGTCCTATTGACCCAGTGAACCTGAGAACTGACCTATATCTCATTCCTTCCTATTCCACAGAGACAAGCTTCATTCTCCACTCTCTCTCTCCCTTAAATCCCTCCATATTTCCCTCCTTTTAACTCTCTCTTTGTCCTCCTTTGTGGCTGCTCATACGATATCGAGCCATATGGTAGTGCAGGTTGGGCTTGACAGATCCCAGGCACGCTCTCATGCTGTGCACACGCAGCTAAGTTATTTCCCTGGGGCACCTGGAACCAGGCAGGTGTGCTGCTTTCTAAATGCCACCATAAAGACTTACAGCAATGACAGTTGAGATGTAACAGCATGCAAAAAAAAATTAAAATAAAATAAAGCACACGCTGAAAAATAATGGAGAGCATGTGCGAGGAACGCCACACACCAGCTGACACCTTCACAACTAAAATGAAACACTTCATAAAATGTGGGTGACTTTTCAAATAGTTGTGCGGTTAAGCATTTTAGGAAAAAGGAAAATCCCACCCTTTGGTACACCGGCGCTTTTGAGTGTCGACACAATTCTGTACAGTTATTTAAGTGCTACGATTTGCTTTTTATTGTATCTACTTCCCCTTTAACCAACTCTCTCTATTTATATTTAAGTCTGTGATTTACATTTTCCAGAATGCTTTCTGACATCCTCTTGAAAACACCCCTATAATTAATTCAGCTGTTGTTAGGTGTAGGAGGACAGAGTAATAACTATGGCAACTGTGACAGTGATAGTAAGAGAACAAGTTTCCGGCTGGGAGAGAGCAAGACATGGGCCTTGTAGTGTGTTTCTCCACTAACAACTTAACCAGTTTTCACACATGAACTCTATACACCGTTAGAGACAATCAAGTCAGGATGGCATTTAAAAGTAGTAGTCTGCTTTTAGATGTGCTCTCACTACCGGAATACTCTGTTTGGCTTAGGGAGGAGTGGTGCCTAAGTAAAGCTTGCAGGGGGAAGAGGGGCAGGATGCAGGATGCCTGGCTCACTGTAAATTCTCCAGATCATTATCTGCTAAATTCTTGCAAGTAGGTAAAGGCAAATATCCCATTGTGTCATACATTTGCATTCTCAAATAAAATGACTGAAGAGTAAACTCGTACCTCTGACAATTCTATGATGACTGTGTTCTTACATAACAGTTCTGAATGCAAATGTTATCCAAAACCTTTTCAGTTCTCAAATGAAACAATGTTTTCCAGGCTATTGCAAACCAATATGTATCCCAAGTACCTTTACTTCCTATCACTAGTGGAAAAAAATTGCCAGTTAGCTGTTTTGCGGCTTTAAAGTGCTTACAGTGGACGCTACTTTGAATATACACATATGTAGTATACCTACATACAGAGCTTGTGCATATCCTGCTTGTGCATTCTACAGTTTTGAACATTACTCATGCAGCCTTGCTTCCCTGTGGGCCTTCATGCACTGAGTAGTGGCTTGTATTGTGCTGACCCACTTACGGACAACATCTATAAGCAGATTTTGTGTTACAGTCAACAATCTGACAAACAGATTTATCACAAACAAACACTTCTCTTTCTCACCAGCTTGGTTGGTGGTGACGCTGACAGACACACTCTGTGCTGCCCCTGCACCACTGGCTTGGGAGACCCCATTGCGCGCATGGACAATGAAGGTGTAGTGCGTGTGGGCCCTGAGCTCGCTCACCACCACCCTGGTGGTCTTGAGGCCCGTCTGACCGGGAGAGAAGAGCACATCTGAGCCACAGGGCGCGCAAAGCTGAGAGCTGGAGACGGAGCCAGAGCCAGGCCGGGGGTAATCTCCAGGCCTGCTCTGGAAAACACCTCTGCCTAGATGGGGAGCTTCAGGTCCCACAATCCCCTGGTCTGACTGCATTCCCATCCCACTGTGCTGAGCCTCAGGCTGAGACATGCTGTGATTCCTAGGAAGAACTCTACCGCTAGTGTGGCTGTGGCTCGCAGTTTGACAGATGAGACACTCCAGACTGTAGCTTGTGTCACTTCTTCCTCCCAAACGATGAGGGGGGGCCCATTCCAAGACCACCGAAGTCTCATTCACCACTGAAATGAGTTGCTGTGGGGCTGAAGGTGGCTCTGAAAAAGGAGGGAGCCATATACTGCGAATTAGAAATGTGGAAGTAAACGGAATGTGTGGGGGCTTCTGGCACAGCTTAAAATGTAGACATCTGGCATTAGACTGAAAATCATACGGCTCTGAGATGTT
>VUQS01029032.1:0-29463 GCA_015108495.1 Heterochromis multidens | reverse complement strand
TGTCTTATTACCCAGACTCCTTCATCACTCCAGTAATGTATGGACAGGCTTGAAGGGGAAAATCTCAGATGACTTCACACCCGCCTTACCTCCACACCGTCACAACTGCCGCCACGTTATGACCCGATCAAACCTGCTCCATCAGAAACTCTAAACCCGCCTGTCTGCTTTAGTTAACGTACATCAGCAGTGGCCCCTGCCACCACTGCCGCTCCCACGGCTCTTGAACGCTCACCAGTACACAGAGGCACTTTTTCTACATTTACCACCTCATAAATACCAAACTAAAGTGGGTGTTAAAATGGGAGCACACCACAATATCCCATGGAGGAAAATGAGCTGCACTTTCTGGAAGTAATTTTTAGTAGGAAAACATCTCATAGCAGAACATACTTAAAGAAGAAAATAGAAGACTGACAACTTACATTATAGTTACACTGAACTGAAAATAGGTTACAAGATTTATGGTTTAAGCTCCTTTATGGACCCGTTTGAAGCTGTATAAAAGCATTCTATCTGGGTTTGAGACAAAAAAAAGTTGAGATAAATGATAACACCTATTCCTTCAGAATTAACAGTAAAGACTCTCTTAATATGCTGTGTTAGATGAACATTGGTATTGAACCTCCTATTTAATTTCTGCCTATCAGCAAATAAGATGACTATTAATGGCAGCAGTGACCAATGTTTATCTGTTCTGTCACATCAGTTCTGCTCTGGTTAAATGTTCAGATAGTGTGATGAAGACGTGAAAGACTTTAAAACCATTAATTAACGTATGAGTTATAAAGATTCTTTGTTTCATTGGCATAAAGGAGGGAATGAATAACAATATCAGCCAAAAAAATCATCAAAAAAAGGCTTTTTAATTCTGCGTGGCAGCTGATTTTACCAAGTTTGTTTAGCTGGTTAGTTCACCTTTGCTTTGACAAGGAGGAAGTTGTTTTTTTTTTTTTTGTTTGCCCTTCACCGCCGATGTGGCAGCATTACTGACTAGTCCAGGAGGAAAATACGTAAAGATGTCTGTACTTTGGTGTGCATTCATTCTGGCAGCAGTATATAGGACATCTCTGAAGTGGGTGTACAGGCCATGTGACCAAAAACTACAGTTTGGGCGTTTCAAAATTGGTCCAGAACTTTACAATTGGTGCATCTGTAATAAAAATTATCTTTTTAATATTTACATAAAGTACATGGGACAACATATCCTCTCCTACTTCCCAAGCCCGGTAATAAAGAGTAAAAGTCCAGAGAAAACCAGCATGTCTTCACAGATGTTTCAGGCAAAATATCCTAGGCCAGATTTCTTCCCTAACCCATAAAACGTCTAGACTGTCAAATGAAAATGGAACATAAAAATTCCCTGTGTCCACAAAAATGATTCAGTTCATGTCTGCCAAGTTCCAGCTTAACATTCAAAGTGTTTATTTTACTTGGCTTGAAGCTCCTCCAACATCAGTCTTAGAAGAGCGCCTGTTGTAGAGAAGGTCATTTCTTAGGAGATCTCTTGGAAGGGAAACAGAAAAAGTTCTAGCAGGCTGACATTTTTTCTCTCCGAATAAGAAAGGTCATGGACAAATGGAAAGAAAATGACTACATCCAGTAATGCTGCTTACTCAAAGCCCTGCATTATGCTCAAAATCAGTAGGTAACGGTGTCTTAAACTGACAATTAACACAAACTCCGACGTGATCCCCAGGCCTTGCTTGTTGACACATGTATACCTTCACTAATCAGCCTGCATATCACATCCTCCCCTCGTATCCCAGCTCCATTCTTGCTGCTGATCCAGCTGTCTTGGAGAGCATCTGTCAGGAGGGACCCAGGAAGGAACAATGCATTACGCCATGTTGGCTGTGTACTGTCATCCCTCATTGACAGCACATTGTCACACTTACAGTGTCCTCTGAGCAGGGAACAAGCTAAGTAGCTGCCTGCCTATAATATCAGCTCTTCCTGGCATCTTATCGTAGAATCTGACGGGAACTCACTCTGAGTGGGGTTAATCTGGATTTCTGCATTCATTTTTAATTTAAGTGCCTAATCAGTGGTGTCGTCGTCCCGCAATGGGTAGCTTCCCTTACATGGAAAAAACTGCAGACCTGTAGTATTTGGAAGTGATTGAAGCAAATGATGATTTATTTCTTCCATCATGAACCTAAAGCGCATAATTAAAACCATGGAGGGATTATCTCAAACAAATACAATTAATAAGGAAAAGAAAGGGATAATGTGCCTCCATAAAATTGGCTTTGCTGTGGGTCATAATTACACGACTCAGTGAGGGCCACTTTATTGGCTAATGGCAGCCTAATTGATTCATCCTAATGTATTTCGAGCCTTGGGTCTGGTGGGCACTCCCTGTCCAATAGTGCTGGTGAACTTACTTAGCCACCCGCAGACAAACACTGAAGGTTCTCTCAGGGATAAACAATTATCTGTGTGTGTGTGTGTGATTTTTTCCCCCACTCCTCGTCGAGGAGCACACATTTTTTTGTATGTCTCTAATGGATGCCATTTCTCTCTTGGAGGTGTTTCAAAGATGGCTTGTTGTCAGACGATGCCTTATCCCCCCCCCCATTGTTGACAAGCAATTCTCACAAGGAGGCACGCACCGGGCTTTATTGCTTTGCTTATGCGTTAATAAAAACATAGGATTTTTTTTTCTCGCAGTGGCTTTTGTTATTAATGAATTTATGAATAAGACGCACAATGCAGGATTGTGCCGCGAAGGAAACATGTATTCGTGGTGTCTCTGTGTGGATGGATTGGGACAGGATGGTCGGTGGTTTTACTGCTCTGTGTACACGCTGAGAGACAAAATGTCACCGACTGAGAAGACAAGAAAAGTAAACTGGAATGGGAGAACATGACATTTGTTTAACTTCCCAACATCTGGCCTTTTACAAATCAAATCGATATTTAATAAAAGCCCAGGGCAATTGGCTTTTGGAGAGGTGGATGTTTAACTGTCTGGTCGTTTATCTGGGAATATTTATTTCATTTCCACACAGCTGAGGGAAAAAGCTTTTGCTCTTTGAGGATAAGCTCGGAATATCATGCTCGGAGATGATTTACGTCCTTGTTTGGGGGAGAGCAGCTTGCCTAAACCTCCTTCTGCTCCCCCCACGTTGCTTGTTTTTCAGCAAGCACATGTGTAACATTCTCCGTTTCCCATTTATTAGTCATTCGAGAAGACTAGCTCGTGGCCTTACATGAAGATGGGTGTGGGTATTAAAATATTAATTGAACAACTTGCAACAGAGATGCACCATTTCAGAGCAGCTCTGAGTTTGGGGTGAGTCTTAATTGAACAAAGACCAGAAAATAACCTGACTTCTTCCTCTGAAGGGGAATGAACCATGGGAAAACAAAAGTGGGTTGGCAGCCTGGGGCAACAGAACTAGCGTCTTTAGAGAAATGCTGGGGAAGGACACAGGTCCATTATAGATTGTCACATCATCTCACCATACTTGATATGATTCAAGAATGTGAGAAATATTAAAATTGACAGCAAATACAAGCAAGATCCAGGTCTAAAAATACACTTTTGAGTCAGTGACAATATTTGGGATTGTATCAAAAGCTTGTCAGGGGATTAAGATTTCTTCCAGGACACTGCCTGCATCTTCAAAATGATTCAGTTTTTTTATGGCATAACAATATCAGACTCAAAGAGTTACTGCACACCATGCTCTGCAGTCCAGATATCTTATCCTATCAGATTAACAGAGGCAAATGGCAGGCTGTCAAAAAACATTACCATATGTAATCCCCTTCTAGTTTTCGGAGGCATGTCGACAGGGACTGTTGGCATGGGAGCCTGTCACGGAGATCGGGTGATTGGGGGGAAGCCTTATGTTTAATTAATGACGTTGGGCTGGTCTGTCATAGTTAGCGAGATGGACGGTAAAACATAAAGGCCTCTGACAGAGATTGGATGCCTTAGTTCAGACTTGGTGGAGACCTTTGGAGGCCCCCCATTCTGCACCCAGATGCTGTGAGCTGCAGTCTTACGTCATGAGGAGCAGCACGGGGAGAGGTGGCCAAAAGTGACACTCGATACCGGTCAGGTGACAGCATGCCCAGGCAGATCAACAACTGCCTGGTTTGACATTTTGAAGAGCTCTTTGGCAGGAAAGACTTCAGCCGGTGATGTTTTCAATCAGTTTTTCAGTGGTGCACAGAAAATTATACTTCTGTGGTTTTAGCATTAGCACCAACAACCCCTTTGGCTAAAAACAAAGAATAAAATGCAATAGGGTTGATACTCTTAAAAAGTAGCCCCGATTAATTGCACTTGAGGAAAGTGCATGAAAAAACAAGTGAATGCTAATGTCATCATCTCACATTCAATACTGCCATTTAAAAAATATGGTTAAATGCCATTTATTTATGACTGGAGTCACTCAGTAGCCTTTTTTAATCAAAAATATTCCACCAAGCAAGTGAAAAGCAAGAAAAGTCCAGTAGTACTTGTGGTGGTTATTAACTTATATCGCTGTGCAAATATTTTAGATGTGTAGCTTCAGTAGTGTTTATATTTTTCACAACTCTAAAAATACTCTTATCATTAAGTAATACAATTTGGCGCTCTCAAAGAAAATCAGCATGTGAATAAAATCCTTTATATATTTTTAAAGTGATAAACAGAACGTGGCGTAATCCTGCACTAAAGAGTCCCTCTTTAAAACATGACTGTGTGTCGGGTCAAAGCCAAATGCTTTTGTATAATTAACCCTTTCTGGTCGGGCAGTGGTTGAGCCTGTCTGCTTGGATTTACAGTGACAGGACTGGCCCTATTTGTTTGTATTGGTGCTTCAGTGGACACACTTCATTGTGGTTTCAGCAGTTAATAAATCACAGTAGAAGCCCCCTCTCTCTACACAAGCCTGTGCTGTGGTGGTCCTGTCACAAGGCAGGCACCAGAGCCGAAGCGACAGCTACATGCTAATTCAACATCGGCATAATTCATTATACAGTCGCAAGTGTACTGGAATGGAAAGAGAACCAACATACACCAGGAGGAAGACGACAGGCATCAAACTGTTAAATCCTGCTCTCCTTAAGTCCCCTCTGTTTGCCTTTGTAAAGACTCAAGTATTCCTGCCAGTGATATAAAATTATACTTCATTTATAAGATATGCACAAAAGGTACTTCAGGATGTGTGAAGAATAAAATTATTTTACTGCATTTACTTTCAATGCATAAAGTCATGTAATTCATTTTAAGTGAGAAAGGTTAACAGACAATATCAAAGAGGTTAATGGACAACGGCGACAATTAAGTGGCAACTGAGCTCCTTAACGGTGTTGTTAAAAGGAAATCTGCCTTTTTATGAAATATACTAATCTATACAGACACTTCCTGTAAGTCACGCAAAAGCCAGTGTAAAATGACATATCAAAAGGCAGAATGGGAGTTACTGCACTAAAGGGGAAATTAACAAAAAGATAAAGAGTCAATTAAACCGATAAGGCCTCGTGCTCTTCAGAAGGTGAAAACCAAGGGGAGTAGAGCTGACAGCCTTCACATTAAAGCGCTCCACTGCTCTCTCATCCACCATGTGGCCCCTCTGCTTTGTCACCACCAGTTCAGAAGAGAAAGAAGCAGAATTGTCTTTGTTAGGAAATCCTGATCACACACACTCAAGTCCTCTACAGACACCACTAATGGAGGGAATTAGAATTGGATCCACCAAGGCCTTAGGGCCACTAATAACACTGTGGGGTTCACTACGGCAGACAAAAACTTCCCATTTAAGATTTACATACTTTTTTTATTAGTATCATTTGCTCTTCTTCTGACATTTTTTAAAAGAAACCTTTTTTTTTGGTTTTTTTTGGGTTTTTTTTTTTAGCAGAATGAAATGCTTGACCTAATCTCCCTGCATCCAGGATGAAGTTAATTCACCAGCAGCCTCAGGCTTATATCTAGTTCTGTTAGTATCTACTGAGCCAAGAACGGTGAAAGTTACTTTTCCAAAGAATATTTAAATATATCTGATTATATTAAACAAAACATCTTGAAATCCATGTCATAGATTGAGCAGTGAGATGCAACTTCTTTCATGTCATTTAGAAAAGTTGAAGAAATTTATTCTGTTACCAAATCAGAAGAAAAATCACGACATTCATGGACATCCTAGGAAGAAAAAACTCAAGGTTCACTCTAGCTTTTGCCTCGACTCTCAACTGCTTTTCATATTCTTCATCGGTTTGTAACCACTGTCGAAGACCACGAGGTGCAGAGAAAGCTTGAGTTCTTTTTTACAGTGTTGTCTTTTAATTCCCTTGCACACTCTCAGGAGGTTCTGACCGGTTCTGTACTGAGGTAGAGTCTACCATCAACATGTATGAAACAATGGCCCCTGCAAGCTCGCTGTGCTGGGTTAAGAATACCAAACATGGTCATTGTTCAGTTTAGACAATTAGAGATATATCATAAACTGCTGCCTTGAATTGGCTTGGAGACATAACAGACTGTACGCTGGTTCCTGACCAATCATTGCTAGCGTTATGTCATTGGGAAGGAGCTGCAAGACGACTTTCAATGAGAGCAATGCAAGCAAACTATAGTGTTTTATGTTATCATAGTGGCTTTCTGTGTCTGGAAAAAAGCTTAAAAATGAGCCCTTGTTTATTCTTTAGCCTGTTTGTCACTTCACCGTGTTGCATGCAGAAGAGTGAACTGTGCTCCTATTGGTCAACTAATGGACTAATGGTAAAAAAATTCTGACTTTCTGTTTTTGTTGTGGGTGACATGAGGATTTGAAGATGGTTATCATCCTCTATGATACTCTACATGGGATTGTAGACTATAAAAGATTATATCACCCACTGGTTCATTAAGTCCTGCTTCAAAGATTTGATTTTTAGTATTATGGTCGTCATTATCTTGTTTTTTCGTTTTCTTTTTTCTTTTTTTTTTGGAGGTAGGATTGACCATATTTGGACAAGTGAAGTGTTATTAGCTGGCCCAACTGAGTTTGGTTTGGAAGCTGCATACATAAACAGTATGCACCTGTACAGACATAGATAACTATTCAGAAACTATTAGTCAGATAACTGCATTAAACATGTGCAAAAAGGCACAAAAAGGAACAAGCTGAGGTGAAGCCTACAGCACACAGCTAGTGACTACAGCTGCTGGTGTCGACACCCAAATGTCAGTTAAAGAAGCAACGCCCCTAATAATGATAATTTTAAGCCTTAATGCAATTTATAACTTGGACGAGCTATAAAAAGATTAACCCCTCGTGCAGTTTTTATGAATGTGGAAATTAGCTATAAAGACTAAAGCCTGTTTTGTACCAGACTGTACACATTTTTATTTATCCTGTCACTTTGCTATGTTGCATACAGCTTTAATATATTCTACATAACACCTTAGTATAATACATAAAATACTCTCTAATTACATTGAAACACATTGCTCCCTAACACAGGACATTTGCTCCATTTTGTATTTATAATGGTGTACCTGTGGTTAGTCTCCACTCTTTTGATCACATGCTATCATTTCATAAGTACTGAATGCGACAGAGAAAATTTACAATTCTGAAACTGACAAATACCAGTAACAAAAGGCACAAATATAAGCCCATCTGCTTGGGTTCACTCCACTGTGCAATTTTTCAGCCAACACTTAGGATGGGTAGCAGTTAAAGAGCATCCAGACAAGTGTCTTAAGTGTCCCACATGAGACAGTGAGCGTCCAGCAGCATGCACCAGACTGGGGCCATCCAGGGCCTCGGGCACTGTGTTGACTGGGCCTGCCATGTCATTAACAGTCGCCTTGATCTGCTCCACCTTATTAAAACCATTCCTTCAGGAGAGCAGACGAGCATGTCACAGTGTGAAACCAGGCCAAGGAGGGAAGGTGACCACACTGCCACCCTCAGCTTGTGCGGGAGGGGTGGGGGGTGGCGGGGATATGCGAGCACAGTGCGGCGGCTTTGTTGTCAGCCTCATCGCAGACCCCCTGATGTCCCTGTGATTCCCTTGTCAGTCTGTGTTAATAGAACTCACAGTGGTTTTGCTCCTTCACATTCTTATCTCCTGTAGCAGGACAGCCACACGGCCCAGCAGTGTCTGTTTAGCCTCAGCTGACCAGAGACAACTGCTGTGTTGAATATTGACAACTGGGCTCCTGTTACTAAGAAACACACTCTGACTTTGGTATGCTGAAACTTAACCAATCCCCACATACTGTATGTTCAGTAAAAAACAACCTGGCAACACAAGACCAGAATTAACCAATGCAAAGGATTATTAGAGGTTGACTTCCTTAGACTGGTGAGCTCAGGAGTTAAAACCCTACAACAGAACCCCACAGAAACACAGGACTGGAAGGCCTGGCAGCTTCCAGCTCTGTCCCATTCCATCTATCTGACTACACACACTGGTGTGTGGCATGTTTCTCAGAGCACAGCTCTCCTACCGCCAACCAGTTTATGTAAAAGTGATTAACAGTAATTAATCCTTAATCACCATGATTAGCCAAGTCGCAGTAAATTAAGCCACATCTGGAGCAGCTGAGGGCTCGTGAGTGGCAGCAGGCATGCTGAGTGTGAATGCCACTGTTTACTGAGGTCTACCTGAAACATCTGAAAGCAAACAGCACAAATATCACCTCAGCTGCCTTGTCTGGGCTTTGTGACTTCAAGAGGTGATGATGATAGTACCCTTCTATGGAGAAAATATCCTTTGAGTTTTGTAATGGAAAATCAAATTCAGTCCATAGATATTTGTGCAAATATTCCTGATAAATATTGTGCAACTATCTACTTTGTAATTAGACCTATGGCACTACTCAAAGCATGGTTCACTAACTGAAAAATCTATCAACACAATGTGATAACAAAGTAGCTTTTTGAGACTGATACTCATACATCACAGTTTAACTTTTATCTGCCTATATTACAATTAAAAAAGAATTGCTAAAGATGCTGTAATGAGCGGGACACTATTAGATGTGACAAAATCATTTAATCTGTTGATGAAAATGAAATTAACTGGCAATAAATTTGATAAATTCTCATGTCAATTTTAAAGCATAAATTATTCATATCGTCTGGTTCCAGGTTTCTGGTTTTCCCACAGTCCTCACTGATATTTGAGGCCAACACTGTGAGTCACACCCTTTTATACTTATCAGGAATATTTTTGATAAACAAACATATAAACAAACATATAAAATAACATATAAAATAAACAGATATTTTTGGTAAGGATTCCTTGAACTGAGACCAAGAGATGTTCTGTGTGACAGTGGAAGAGTAATTTCTTGCTACCCATCAGCACTTTCAATAGTGACACATCAGCAATAGGCTACTACAAACCAATATAGCTTCCAACTTTGTAATTCTGCAGCATGGAAATGTCAATGCACCTATGAACATATGTGCAGGAAATGCTTCCGTTCAAGTCAGCTGAATGTCACCTTGGCATTTTTTTTTTACATGAAAGCTGCTTTGAATAAATTATACTACCTTGAAAAGCCAGAGCTGTAACTACAGAAAGTGACAACGGGATTGTTAGGCACTTTGTAAAACTGTATAACTTGTCGGCCTCTTTAAGTTTGCTTCTTTCACTTTAATTTTTACAGAGTATCTAGTATAACAATATTAGTTGTGAATAAATCATGTTAATTTTCTTTGTTAAACCTGGCAGTTTGGTTAGTTAGCATACAGCTAACATGTTTTAACAGGACTAGATTCATTAGTTTTCCATTCTACTGTGCAATGTAGACTTTTTCATATGTTTTCTTTTCTTATCTTTCTCATCTAGGTGGTACAAAAAACTCAGTTACTCAGGTTTTTCAGCTTTACAAAACATTGGATAAACTGGGTTTAGCTCTTAGCATCTATGGCACATTTTGTTTGTTTTGACTCCCAAAATTTAAAAATGTCTAGAGTGGAATGTTTTTATGTTAATGTACGTTTGACTCCTGAACCCAGACTGTGTGTTTTGGCTTTGTGGAGCAGTAATATCTATATGTAAAATGGTAAAACCAATATTGTGGAACAGCTGAGCTGCCAATCACAGAATATATAACAAATCTAAGCAACATATCTATTGTTTAATATTGGTTATAAAGGTATAAACTTCAAATTGGGAAGGTAATATGCACACAAACACATAAATATGACTGTTAAAGCATACTATTTTAAAATACTATTCTAAATAATGGTTCAACCTATATCTTAAGTATCCTAGTAAGCCACTGAGAACAACTGTAAAAATTGTGGCTCTTTAATTATGCCTGAGTGAATGATTTGGCTACAAAAAAGCACATATATTTTTGGATTTATATTTTGAAGGAAATATGTGGTGACTAAAACAGCCTTCCAAGAAACTGACCTTCTACATCTTCAATAAACAGACACCAGAGCGGATTCTCCACATTCACAAGGACATGCACGCAAGCACAGAGTCCACAGAGTGCCTGCCCCTGTGTACCCATGCTGAATTGTTGATTGGCTGAGTTGCCTGAAGATGTCTCAGGGTGTAGCAGCAAAAGCGGCGGCGCCTCTCTGTAGCTTTTTTCCTGCCAGATAAATGATGCAGGAGGACTGGTTGTGTGCCGGGAAACTGGTTCCATCACAGCGGGTGTGCTGTGTCTCTTAGCCCAATGTTTCTCTTGTGCCCCCCTGGAGAGTTTTCTCCCTGCGCCCCAGTCTCTCCCTGTTACACAGCTCCAGATTAATTACACACTTTAATGAGCTGAATTATTAATGGGGCTCTTACTTGGCAGTTTAAGGAAATGCAGAGGAGAAGATGCCGTTGAGCATCGGGAATCGGGGCTCTCATTAAAACATCACACAACGCCTTTGGGACCAGTGTTATTTAGCCGAAGAAATAATAGGATTTGGTATTTTACATATCAGGAACAGTGAAGCTACTTGAGTGTGAATCCACAGCGAGAGATAGCAAGACAAGCCCTGCAGAGGCCTGTGCACAACATTATGTCATTGAGACTGCAGGCCCAAAGAAAATGAAAGCCACTAGAAGAGGCTTCCTTTCTGATTGTTCAGCACAGATGGGAGCAGTAATATCTGAAATGAGGTGGACTAAAGCAGGAGTGAAATGAATGAAAAGAGAAGCAATTTCTAGGTGAATATGTCTTATTCTCCTCTCCTCCAAAAAGGAATGGTTTTTATCTGGAACGCTTACAGCAGTGAGGATGTTCATCAAAATCAGGATTGTGGGAAATTCTCATTATGAAAGCTGCGAAAAAGCTGCAGGAAAATGAGATTATTCACATAATATAACGCATGCTGATAAGAGAAAATCCCACAGTGAAGAGACAGGAAATGAAACCAGGAAACAAGTTCCAGGGTTGTTCCTGAGTCTAAATTTATATTTCTGCTGGAGCTAAATTCAATCTCCTCACTGTTTCTATGTATGATATGCATACAGGTATTTGTGTGATGTCTGTGTATTCAATAAGATGTTACAACATTAGGAATATTGTTCAACTCATACATACAGTCTGACAGTCCTGTGTAAGAATAGAAAGAGACGATTTGTTCTCTAAGTACACTTCAATGCATTGAGAACTATTTTTTGACAAAGCATCTTTATCAAGAAAATGTTCATATTTCCGATGTCATGATGCATGTTTATCAGACAGGTTCTGCTACACTAACATTCGCTGCATGTCTTGGGAGCAGCAAACGGCTTTCACACTCGCTCGTGGAATCCACACTGGGATCCCAGGGGATCTCTCTCTGTTTGTGTACAAGCTGCTGCCAGTGATGACTGTTCCCGGTGTTTGGGAGGAAACAATAACAGGCTCATTGCACAGTCAGATTATATTACAACCCGGTGCTCTGCATGGCTACGACTCTGAATGGATTTTGGTTTTATTGCCACATTTGAGAAGACACTTCAGGAAAACTGATGACAGAGCAGCTGACAAATAAGATTGAGATCTGAGTGATGATTTCGCTTCTGCGTCTGAGCAATATTAGCACAAGTCCCTGATTAGTAATCACCGTGAAGAGTAATCAGATGACCCAGAATGGCCTGGGTGACCGTGCAAGCAAGCGTCTGGATGGGACAGTCTCTTTGTGCAGCCGTGCAGCTCCAGACACAAAGCCCTGGGGACACTGCTACCACAACACAGCTAAACACAACCACACAAGTTGAGTGTTCAGGATTAAAAAACAATAAAAATGACCAAGCGGCTCATTACGTGGACCCTTTTTGGGTCAGGGAGCAGATGCAAATGTAGGTCAGAAGGAACCCCTGTTGTCAATCAAGAAAGAACAGAATAAAGGGTGGAGTAATAGTGGAGGATGGAGAGGGTGTCTCCTTCGGTGAAAGATCGCGCCTGCTGCTCGTCCCCAAGGACAGAGGGCATCAAATCATCCACAGAAGAGAGGAGTGGTGCTAAGCTTCAATGAGGAAACTTAATTAGACTCTTGCTTGTGAGGTTAATTTGAGCTAACCGACGCAAGTAAAAAAGCATTAACATTTTTCTGTAGCAGGACTGGTCCAACATCCAGCTCTATCTACAGCCTCGTGTCAGCGCACCATATATCACCACCGCACCAATAAAGCCTGTATCCTGCATGGTTTGCAGTTGGATGATGAGGCTGGTGTGACCTACATGCTGCAGATCTCCAGAGAGTCCAGGATCTGACTCCTCCAGCAGCCTGACGGGGAGAAAACTGCACACGTTAAGTCACCTTGAAGCAAGATCCGCTGTCACATTTTCATGCTTCAATTCCTTTAGGATGACTTGTGTTTTTTTCCCCTTTGAGTGCAGAAACACTTAAGAGCATCATCTCATCTTACTCTTAACACTTTTGGCCAATTCAAGCTCCTCTTAGAAAATCTCGGCATGAGCAGGAGCAGCAGCAGCAGCTCCTCCAACTCTGTAGCACTTCATTTCACCTCACACTGAGCTTAGATGCAGCGCTAACTGCCTAGAGGTTGACACTTGTCTGAATAATGTTATGCTAATGCTCTAGTCTACCTGTATTTACCCCTAAGTGCAGCAAGCAATCTGTTGATTGCGAGAAAGCAATTTTCCTGAAAGAGGGGGAGAGCGGGCTGCGAGAAAGACTGAATGAGAGGGTAACAAGAGATCTTCTTTAAGCTGCGGCAAAAGCAATTTACAGAGGACGACAATTTTCTCTGGCTGTGAAAGGAGTGCTCTCTCTAATTGTGCCTACGCAGAGCCATCAAGATGGGGATACAGAAAATAGCAGAGCAGGCTCGCACGTATCCCACAGCAACTTAGAGGTATAAGCAGGAAAACAGCTATAAAACCCTATCCCTTTTATTTAGAAAAGGATGTTTTTTGAGTTTTTTTTTAATAAACTGAGATGCCGATTCATACATAAAGAATAGCTCCCATAAATGCAGGCTTAGACTAATTACATTTAGGTCCTACATTATATATAACAAACATGATGACATGTATAAGAGGGAATGGCTTCCATTTCACTGCTCTTGTTTCTTTTCTCATAATGCAACTCCAAATGGTATGGTGATGAATGGGGACATTGTCCTTTTAATTTGTTTGTTGGTCCTTGTGTTGCTCGAGAAGGCAGATGTAGAAATTAATTGCTCTTTCTGACAGGGAGTGGGGCTGGTGTTTGTGTAAATGTGTGTATGTGTATTGGGGTGTGGGGCTGGGGGGGGGGTGAGAAGGCTTCTAAAAATAAAGCAGCAGAACCGTGTGTGTGGTGCCAGATTGGGCTCAGAGCTGTGCTCGTCTCGCTCTGGCTCGACTTCTATCTGCCCGTGTGATAAAGCTGCTAACAGGCCTTTATCAGGGAGCAAGGGGAAATATGCTCCTGCCAGATTAGGCCCCAGACTCTGCCAAGGTTATAAACAGCCTGTTATCTGTGTCCCAAACAGAGTAATCCACGCTCTATCAGCACCCAAACATATGGGCCACACAGAGCAGAGATAGCCACTGATGGACACTTGGTTTTAATTGCAATGAGAGCCAGCGGAGCATCTCTGGGTGAGAAAAAGGACATAAAAAAGGTCTGTTATTGTGGACATCTCCCAGGCCCTGGTGTAGCTGGCCAACATTCACAAAGACCAACCTCGACCTTTCTGCAATGCTGCACCTGCTCTTTCCTGTGCGCCGAGGCGATATCATGAATGAGCAGAGCAGCATCACTGTTACATTTCCAGGAATCTATTAAACCCCTGTTGGATATTTGTTTCCCTCTCAAATTAATATTTTCCCTTTTCATCCTGTGTCATTTGGTGTCTTTGTGCATTTCTCCAGCATGCTAAATTAGATCTTGGCAGCAGCAAGTACGCATTAATTTGATTAGGCGCTGATGGGCTATTTTCAGTTCTCGACACAACACGGGCTATTCTTCAGCCGAAGCTTCACAAAACATCAGTTCTCAGATGCACTCTGGCTCCCTAATCAATAACAGACTTAAACTCCCCCGGATGCAGCCTTGGTAAACAACAGCCACTCAGACGCTCTGTCTTTCAACACAAAACACACACTCAAACGAGCTCAGAAAAAGTCTGAGTGAAGTGAGGACAGCAGACAAAGATGATTGAGTGTGAACTGAGTCTTACAGCCCTGCAGGAACCATGTAGTGCTTGTGTTGAAAACGCTGCCGTTAATATGAGCTATTGTATCTATATTTCATACACCAAAGAATACCTCATCTTTTTATTCAGCTTGTTTTGATGGGCTGCAAACTGAATTTTGGACACTTGTTAGTACAGGCACAACAATGACACATCATCTCATAAATTTCATGGATGACCAACAGGAAACTGTTTACACATTCTGCAGAACAAAAAGAACATTAGCATTAATTTAGTGTCATGATTCTGCTTAGTATTTACTTATTTCTACCTCCATTTTGGTCTTCACCATCTCCTGAGTGGCTAAATGCTCCACCTTGGAATGAGGTTGGTGAGCATGACGAAACCAACCCTGTAACTGGGTCAGGACCACTGCAATCAAAAGAAGATAAAACTTTCCATCTGTAGTAATTTATATTTGGCGGCATAGTTCTGGAACCACCCAGTTTTTCAACATGCATATGTAGAACGCATGAGGCAAGGAGACCATGCTTTACTGCCCTTCCATGTGCATAACATGGAAAATCAGAGGCAGGAACAGCAAAACCTACCTGGCATAGAACAGAGTAGATAGATAGACACTACATGAAAGGAGTAGCTGGGTGGAGGTGGGTTGCAAAGTGGCTTGCGGATGCAACTGAGGGCAGGCAAAAGCAGGTTAAATAGTGGGCCCGCTATCAGATTTGCCAGTTACATGCATAGAAGGGCATCAGCTGAGACATCAGCTAATGTGGGCTATTATTAAGATCAGCTGATCTTCTGCGACTGCCTGAACTAATGCTTGATAAATAAACTGCTCTGTAGAAATGAAGGAAACTGCAGATAATTGTTAGTCAGTTCATGGCAACAAGAGCCCCCTTTGACATTCCATCCAGTCATGTGATCCATTATTATAACTGTAATTGAACAGGGCAGTTTTTAGCATAATTGCTTTGACAAAACAGGAAATTGTCACCTTTTGCCAAATTTATGGACAAAAGATCCATAAATTTTAATGTACTATATAACAGAGGAAACTAAATTCATAGTTTTCATAATCTAACATTCCAACATTCTGCCTGCATCACTTTGATGATCAGACATTCACATGCACTTCATTGTGTGATGTGTAGGTCATAAAAGACTTAGGCTCTTTACATCTTTTTCTAGCTCTCAAGACCTTTTGTTGTTGATCAGCTACTTGTGGCACTTTTCATGTCTACAGCACTATCAGCATCTCCATGAAAATGCATAATTCTTCTGTTTTTTAAACAATACCATATCTCCACCTGCCGTCATCCTTCTATATGATGGTTGTGCTTTTATACAGCTCTCCACTGTGTCCACTGGCAAACACATTTGATATCTGATAAGGGTGGGTGGCACATCTCAAACACTAGTTGTGAGAGACCACAACATGGCTCTTACCAGCTTCCAGCTGCCATTACTGGAGCACTTAGCAGTAATTTAAGCTTAAAGATCAGATGTTTTTCACCTAATTGCATCTTGGGAGTTGTAGTTTATTATTTAGTTTTTATCTACACAGGTTTGTACATTTTGATTGATGTTGCTCTCATTTTAATGAATTAAGTACATCTAACAAAGCTAGCTCTAACTGGCACTAGGTTGTGTGGGTAAACTGCAAATAAATTGCCCTTCTTTGGGGTTAATAAAGTTATCTGAATCTGAAACTAACTGAGTCACATAAAACTGGAACCCTGAATGGTACCTGATGAGTCCATAACCAGATTAATGTGAAGTGAGGAAGCTGATTTGAATTTTTCCAAAATATTTTATCTAATTCTTCCAATAATTACTTTATATGAAGTGTCACAATACGAATGTCTTCAAGAAAACACCATTCAAAAATGTGCAACCTTACCAGTGTGTTACACTCTTTGATATCAGGTCTTTCATCCAACTTTATATTATGGCCAATTGCAGCACTTGTAACCGTAATGACGTGATCAGACATGTTGCATGGATCAGTTTATGTGCTTGATATACTGAAGCCAATATGATCCCAGATCTCAGCAGTTCTGTAGTGAGTTAAATGTTCCCAGTGTGAAAAAAAATGGTGGTCAAAACTGTGACAATATGTATTAAAAATAATAAAACTCTATTATTCCTTAAAAAAGGCCATATAACCGATGTAACCCAAACAAGCTGAAAAATTCACTCAAGTGTTACTATGTGTGGATGCATGCATTCTCACATTGTTGCTCAGTTTTGGCATCACATTATAAGAAGCTATACATACTGCGCGGCGCGAGCTGTAACGAGCAGCAGCTCCTGCGTTAATGAGGACTGAGGTAAATCTGGGAGAGATTTAGACCCTCTACTAGTCTCTGTCTCCTCATATAAGCAGCAGCCTGCTCTTTCTGTCAGCAGAGCTGTGATCTGAATACCTCTGCCTTCATAAAAGATTCAGGCTATATTGACTTCCTACTTTGGTTTCCCCGCAGAGCCTACCTCCCCACTTCCTTTTAAATTCTGCTCTCGTGGCTAAGGATGCGCACCTGCCTCGGGAAAGAAAAAAAGTCTCCGGCTTAACATGGTGCTTTTATAGCCTTTCCTGAAGCACATCTAGAAGATATCATTCGCTATGCAAGATATATACATCTCGGCTCAGTGCATCATGGGAAGATGACCCTGAAAATAAAAATAAAATCCTGTATATCTGATAAGAAGGACCCAGCTCTTATCATTGTTTAGTTAAATATAATAATCACTCGGCTGTTACAGACTTACAGGGTCAGTTGGGGATTATTGGCATTATAAAATGCCACATCACATCTGCTACGCTAAATATTGATATATCATGTTCCTTTTATTTCAGCATCTGTTACCTGTTCTTTACTGCACATCATTACAGACAGGCTGGGCTCATCTGTCTCTCTATACAATATTTCAAACAAAACCTACACAAAAGGGCACAAAGTCTAATAAATTCCTCATTTTATATACTGCTCCCAGATTTCTTAGTCCTGTCCAATAAAGTTTTAAATGTCATGAAGGACCTATAATATGGATAGTATAAGCTAGAGCCAAGAAAACCATACAGTGCTCTGTCCCGTATCTTTTTATCCAATAAAGTTTTATATCTTTGAATCAACTATAAAATGGTTTTGAAATAGTCAACAAGGGGGTAATTGGCCGATTTTATTGTTGTGGTGATCTGTCCCAACAGGCTCATTACTCTTTCCTGACAGTAAATGAGAAAACTGTATAGAGTAGTCTTTCAATAAGCCTGTGCAGTCTGAATTACACTAATTAAGATGTATTTAATTTGTCTTGCAAAACAAATGAAGTGGAAAAAAAAAGCAAAAATCAATGATATGTGATAAGGATATGATCTCAGGTGGTAGCTTATATTATATATATATTGATATAAGAAAAGCTGGATCCAAATAGCGCAGCATGTTTTTGACCTCTAAAAGCAGCGATAACCTTCTGCCCAGGATCTTTGAGTTGAAGTGGTCGACCAAACAAAAGCAGACCAGCATCTCTAAGGCGCAGCATTTCACACTTGGGTAGAGGCAGAGGACGGGCCTTTAATGACACACACACTCCCCCACTTCCCCACCCCCACCCCCAGTCACCTAGAATGAACACGCTGTGCTGGAAATAGACCGGAAACTCTGCCTCCACGGAGGCCAGAAACCTGGTGATGCCTGCCTGCCAAACAAATCCTACCACCATAACCAGAGACAACCCCCCCCAGCCACATCTCAATCATCCAAACCAAACATGATCGAAGCATGTTATCCACTGAGTTATAATGCAGACACCAGCACTGAGAAAAGTGTTCACATACTTCCATCAGCTGATGTGCTGTCCAGTGATGTGTGATAACGCTGTGGATGGCACAAAGCCCAGACTTGAATTTTCCTGTCGTGTTGTGTGCAGCTACCAACAAAACATTACACTCGCTGTACAACAAAATCCTCATCAAAGCACAGAGAGTATTTCTGTAAGGGTGAATTTGCTCACTTCTAAAATCCAAAAGATGTGAAGTTTACAGTTGCAGCCAGTTAAATGAGCAAATTTTACAATATAAGAGCAGATACCTGAAACTATTTTTTTTTCATAGCTCTATACCTTTAAAAATGAACTGGCCATTAACACTGCATGGGTACAGTGGAAAAGACTTTCAGAGAGTTCTCACAGTATTCAAGCTACAACAAAGTTTCAAATTATTCATGCTGAAACAATAACTCAGTTAATGATGAGCCAATTGATAAAAAAAATGGCAAATATTTTAATAATCATGAAATCATTGAATTGTTTTTAAGGAAAAGTGCCAAAGATTGCTTAATACTAGTTTCTCAATTTAAGGGATTTATTTAAACTGGATCAATTTGTTTTTTGGATTGCTTGGCAAGAAAATGTTTAAGACCTAATCTGGTTTAAAAAATGTAGTGAAAAATGTCCCCAAAAAACTAAATTAATACTAATTAAAGAGACTATAACATGTACCAATGAGTAATTGTGAGAAGCAGCTAGTTATATCATGTATATAAAGTATATAAAATCAGTATACAAGACCATATTTGGGTCAATCCATAAGACACTGTGATATTAAATAGAGACTGAAGACTGAAGAAGTCACCAGAGGTGACGAAACGTTTCTCCCACTAACAAACGCTACGTCCAGATGAACAGATTCAGCTTTTTGGGATTCTTTTACCTGGATTATTGAGCATGCATCAAGAGATACTAAATAGGACTTAGATTTTTGCTCATTAAAAACAGGTTTAAAACAAAATGTACTTACCAGAAAAAAACTAAACAGCTGACTTCTTAGAGTGTCTTTTAATATAGAAAATATAGGATATATAATATATATAATATAGAAAACAAGGAGAAATGTCCCCCAAACACAATAATATCTTTAAATGCAGAGGCAACGCTCTAAAACATACACAGCTTTATTGTACTCATTTATACAATGAACATGCTGTGAAAAAGACTTGAAACTACCAACTAAACTAAATAGACTAAATAAGAAAGTGGAAGGTCAATGGGTCATTTTCCCCGAGACTTCTGTACAACCAGACTTCTTTTTGCAACCAGTGTAGTCGCCCCCTGCTGGTTATTAGAAAGAATACAGGTTAAGGCACTCCCGCATTGGCTTAACTTTTCATCTGAAGCTACGTCTTTGCTAGTGTATGATTATACTGCTTAGAACTGCATAAATATGAGTGCACGTAATCAGCTGACACCCACACAGCTCTAACTGATGATAATTCAGTTAATTATATGTTTTAAAAGCCAAACTTCTTAAACTTTTTCTATTGTAACCTTATCTGTCAATAAGTCAGCAAACTTTTAACTGTTTTATTTTTTTTTAAGAGATTTGACTGGTGATTCTACACATGCCATTTTTATGCCCTGGTGCCCACTGAAATTACAGTTATTGCAGCTAATTCTTCACAATAACTGCCAAAATAGGTGCTCAGAGGGGTTTCAAGATGGCTGCCAAGTGGCGAGACCTGCTTCTGGAAGGCATGTGGTACTACAGACACATTTTGATTTGTACTAAGCATTCAGCTCCAGCTTTTTTTTAAGCACTTATTTTTAACATTTAGATTTGAATTGCTACTTTCATCAACTTTTTTGCACATTTAAAATGACACGTAGGTTGCTGATATAGTATTAATACTGAGTGCTTTCTTATTGATTGTGCTTCCTTGCCAGTAGAAGCGACATGGCTAGTTTGCTGCTTGGAGACAGGCCATTTCATACATAAAGTAACTCACCTGTGCCTCTGTGCAGAGGCTCCCAGTATTAAATTCCACCGCCCAAAATGGATCCAACCCCTCACCCCCCCCTCCAGCACTGAATTCCCTGGCTTCCACCAATCTGTTATGACAAAGGGAGTAAAGGCAAGCAGCACTGGGGTAAAGGCTCCAGTCTCCTAATGAGCTTCTCTGTTCCAGTATGTTGCATAAACCCATTACCTCCCAGCACATTACCTCATTCATTTCTTATATGTGGATAGCTCTCTTCTCCCAAGAGCACGGCATTTCAGACACGGATCGTGGTATACTGCATGAACATACACACTTGTAAAGTCTCAAAGTAAGAGTCTATAATGTTTCTATTTCATATAGCTATTGAGTTGACCCTGAGATATCAGCAAAACACAGAGGGGAAAAAAAGAAACTCCACTGGCAGGAGATCTATTATTCAGAGAAAAGACAAAGAGAGAAAAACAGAAAGAGAGAAGGAAAGAAAATGTCTCCTCTCGCAGTAGCATTATCTCAGTATGTGGCAACTATTGCAGTGTGGGATGAAAGACACAGGAGGTAGAGAGCTCCACTGTGCCTCAAGCTAATCTATGGATGCAATCCAAGTTGATAAGGTCCCCAGATTATCGTGCAATTTGTCTGATGGTTAAGTTTAGTAGGTTCTCAGATAAAAACAGGGATTTCAGTAATGAACAACTCTCAAATTATAGTGTGAACAAATACAGCCAGTTGCTAAAAACACTGGGGCTCAGAGGAATTCAGGGGCCTTGTAATGGCTCACATGATAAGTACTGAAAAATGTACATTCCTCAGCTTTAATTTCACCAATACTCATGCACTAATTTCTAATCGTTTCTACTTTGCCATTTTTTTCAATCACTGTTGAATAGCGGCCACTTCCTGCGGCTGTCTGGATCACATTACTAGAAAAGGAACAGATTTTGCTCCTTAAACTGCTGGAAGTCTTTAAGCATCTAAGCAGGACAAAAAACATCCATCAAAGAAGAAGCAACTGGAATTTCCCCATTCAGCAGAAAAACTATTTTCATTCACTAATTATGTTCAATGGCTTCACGTTTTTTTTCTGTCACTATTACTCTAATGAAAAAAAAAAAAACCTTCTGCAAAATCTTTTACTGGAATGAGTGGGATTATGCTCTTTGAGCCCCTGGAAGGCGTCTAATGTGAAGCAGCTGAGCAGGAAGTATTGCAGCAAAAACAATCAAAGCAGTAGTAGTAGTAAACAGAATTTCTGTTTTCAGCTGAAATAATATTTTGATTTACTAATTATTTCCACTTTTACCTTGCAACACTGTGTTTTATCCATAACTGTCAAGTCTACTGGCTGTAAATAAAAGATGGGCATTGGTATCAGGTCTCTGCATTTCGAAGATTAAACGTTAGCATTTTCACCACCACCTAGTTGCAAGGATACCTGCTAATAAAATACTAGAATTTCACTCACTAACAAAACCAGAGCACAAACTTCTTAGATATGTTATTTGTCAGATAATTCCATTAAAATGCTCCAAAAGGTACCAACAGCACAAATTACTGAAGTTTAGCAGAGAGCGATTGAGTCCAGCTCTCTATGTCGGTGTGCATGTCCGTTTAGCAGCCATGTCTCCAACTTTAAGAGATCAAAGCTGTTTTTTGTTCAAGGCCATTAACATGTTAATTTCATGATTGAAGTTGGGAATTAGAACATAGGAGTTTATGGAAACTGACTTCTGGACTCTTAAGAGGAACTTCTTCAGCCCTGTAGGGTGCCGCTTGGTCATATCCAGCACATCCTGCTCAGTGTTTTAAAAACAGGATGTGCTGAGAATCAATTACAGAATAAAAATTAAAAGAAGAGAAAGTCAGAGAGTGATTATGTTGTATTGATGTAACTAGTGCTGTATATGCTACATATTTAAATGCATAAATATACTTGTAAAACATGAAATCTCATGAAGCTTGTCTCTAAAAAAGATTAAAAAAGACCAACTCTCTTGACAATTTATGCCATTATATTCAGGCATAGAATCACCAATGAGACACACATTTAGAGACACAAATGTGCACATATAATCTTTCCAATCTCTTCATAAGCATGTATAACACACTTTGACCCACGCTTGTGCAAATCAAAGACATGACTGGCTTTCATGTAACAAACCACTTTAAAGAGTGTTGTCTTGATTGATTGTGGAATCACAATGAATAAATCTTGTCAAATATCAATTAGGCCATACTAATCCTCTGTCTTTTCCCAACCAGAGAATATTTATGCCTGTGGAAGACAATATTAAATTACTGCGACAGCCACTGCTATTCACAGCAGCTTCACATGTGCCGTAAACTGAGGACATGCGTGTTAGTTCGCACTCTTGGAAGCATTTATTCAAATTCTCCGACACCTTAGCTGGAGATCGGGCGAGTCTTAATTCCAGCTCGGTGTCAGAACACTTTATTTTGTCACCATAAATCAAAAATGATCCCAGAAACAATGAGCCTATTTCTCAAGCGGACACCGGCTCATTCCGTACTGCAGAGGGAGACTGTGGCTCTGAATAAAGCACTCAATATGGCACAAGTGTTCACATGGATATCAATATTTAATCAGAGTTAAAGGCAGCTGCAATTCACAGAGACAATAGATGGGAGTTTATATGGAGTGCCATTGCCATCAGGCAAACCATTTTTGGAGTCTGCATGACTTCCTTGGCACTTAAATGAAAAAAATAAACAATGATCCAATCAAGGCCAAGTGGGATTCTGTACCATGAGCCTGTATGCAAACTAAATCTTCTAACATTACAAGTGATGAAGAGAATAACGTGAGATCCTGTCTTGTACTTAGTTGATTCATCGCTCATATTTACCACTTCTATGGCAACGAGCACAGAGGACACTGATGTCTGCTGTCGATGTTATTGTTTGTCAGGCTGAGTCAATAAGTAATGTTTCAATCTGAGCCATTTGGACTTCGTTAGAGCGCCGATCACAGCCCTCACACATCAATCAAAGGAAACACTGTGAGCAAATGTGTCCCCTGTTATAATTGGATGCAGCCCTTTTTTCTATCACACAGTGACAGTGTATGCAGCGCTGGAAAACTGTAATGCAAGCCGCAGTGAATCATTCTGTTTGAAGCGGGAATGTCTGCAATATGAAATCCATATGAATGTTTCAAAACCTCCTCCAAGTTTCCATTAAAAGAAAAAGAATCTTCTAATAAAGTGCCACAGAAAATTGTCACCATCTTTCTCCTCCTTCAAGTGAGGGATGTTAGGGTTGGCTTGGCTACTGTCCCCTGCATGTGGATCCCTTCTCTCCTTTACTCTCTTCCAAAGCTAAGTTAAAGAAAGAGCATCAAAATCCCAGCTTTAATAATTGAGAGAGAGACTGCAGGGTACTCTGCACAAGGCCTTCTTGATGTGAAGAGTCCTTAAAAGATGCATGGATGCCTCCCCAGAGTTAGATGGAAGGGCTTCATGGAGCCAACGCTCTGTACACTTAAAGATTATGTGTGCATCCGCTAAAGCAAGATGACCAGAAAAATGCTCAGAGGACCATTATTCTCCACATAGTGGTTTGAGGGATGGGCACCAAGCTAATAAGATGCTATCAATATTCATGCCTCTAAATCAATTATATCCACATGTACTTCAAATGCAAATCGTTTGGCAAGCGAGACATTTTCAGAGTGACTCTGCAGACTGCAATAATTGAATTCAGGAGATACAAAGCTAGGTAAACAAGCACTTAGACACAGACTTAGCTTTAGAGGAAGAGCAATAAGAATTCCAGTAAACATAAATGTGTCAGCTGTTTACAGCAAACACATTCAGGGGTTTCTAGTTAACTCCGGCTGGAGCTAAGGCTGTGCCTTTAAAATGTAATCTCTGACTCAGATGTATCGCTTTCTCTTCACCCCACCATTAAGGCTAGGGCCTAAATTATTGATCCCCTGCCTTCATCAGCATAGCAGTCACGTCCGAGCGCAGGGGATCTAACTCCGGCTGTGTCCCCACGCTCCAGCCACTGAAATAATTAGGAGGAGTTCTCATTAAGGGAGAATGAAAGGTTGAGAACGAGAGGAGGGGAGAGCAGCCTGAGGGGCATTCTGGGTGTTTAATGTCTTCCCCTGGGCCTCCAGATCATTCTGATCAAATCCTGAGGCTGTGTCTAAAGACGACAGGCCATGCCTCAGGAAAATATGCACTCTGTGTGGACACACAAATAATACATCAAGACATCAAGAGAGAGGAGCAATGCATGAATAAAAATGCAGCATTGTGCAACCAAATTAATAATAAATTGTCAGGATTTGGATCAATAGCATGAGTGCATAACCTCAGCTGTATACATAAGACTAAAAAGGCTACTATACATGCAGTGTGTTTAGCAGTGTGAATGAAGTGGAGCTCAGCTTGTTTTATTTTTGCTGCTGAGGGAATCCACAGGGCTTTGGTGCCCCAAGGTAGTTTCCTTCTTAACGCTTAGTGAATCATACAGCCAAATATTCCACACACTGTCTGTATGTGTGCGTGTGTGTGTGTGTGCGTCTGCATATGTGTGTGTGCTGTACATAGAATGCAAAATGTTGCCTCTGAAGAGAGAGGTTGAAAGTAAAAAAGAACATGAATTAATTGAGAATGGCAGCGTAATGAATATTTGATTTGTAACTATTTATGGAAGCCAAAGACATTTTAGACTGTACCGAAAATAACAGCATGCTATATATGCCAACACTGCACAAGGAAAAAAAAAATCACCTTTGATTTTAGTCACTCCAGCACTAGATTAGACCAAAGAGCCGGCAATATGGAACTTGCCTCATTCATTTTTCAAAATAAGAGTGCATTATAAAGAAATTGCATTGTCATGTCTCTCTGTAGAAGGACACACTGAGCAGTGCCTGTAAACTGAGTTTGTGAAGGAGCGAGCACAGAAATTTGCATGCTACAGTTACATTCGTGCCAAAATGGCTTTCCCAACGACTAGTGAAGTCCATGAATCTTTTTGTCACATTGTGCTTTCAGTGTCGGCTCGCCTCATGCTGCGACTCCCGAGCTCTCTAAGTAGCTCAGTGTCGAGGCCACACCCCTCGTTAGTGGGGAGGGTTCATTATGCAAATGATCCTGCTGGAGCGGTATCAACGAGGCGCACGCTCCGTTATCATTTTCTGCCGCCGGGGCTCTTCTTCTCCCCGATCGCTCATACGGAATCATGGCCTAATAGCATCCCATTAACATAATTGCCAGCACAACTAGTGTTCCGTGTCTCAGAGCCACTCTGCTGCTCTTCCAGCCGAAAAAGAGAGAAGAGGATGGGTGAGGGTGAGGATGAGGGGGGGTAGAAAAAAATTTAATTAAGCCAACGCATAGGCCACTCCCTCCCACAGTAAATGTGTGTTTTCCTTTCTTCTTTTTTCTAAACAGGCAAGAGGGCAGAGCTTTTGTTTTCAGGAGACCTTGAGAGTCTCCCTGTGCTCCTGAGGAGCTGGTGAGGTGCTCAATATTCCACTGATGAGCTCACAGCAGACGCCAGAATCATGCCCAAACCCAGTCTGCCAGGCAAAATAAAATCCCCATTATTTTTTAATTAATCCTTAATTAAAATATATTACAGCGCTGATTCCGCAAATCTCTCTAATGTGAAGATGCAGCCCATTCGAGCATATTTACACATCTTTAATTAACACAGCACATTCTTTTAGTTTAACAAGCCGTGGACTTTAAGTGCCAAGGTGGACCAAAACATGGTCGTGACTGTGCAGCGTACAGAGATGCCGTGAAGGAGGCCCCTTCAAACACTCCCACAACACAACAGAATGCCATTGTAGTCCACTAAGGACACGCCACAGGGTTCTTTTGTAGCTGGTGGGTGTACCGTCACTCAGTCCATTAAGGGACTGCAGCATCAGCTATAGCAGTGAGGGGGAATAGTTGCAGCAGGAAGCCATAATCATGTGCTGCGCTCCTCCTGCATGCTGCCATTACCACGCCCCCAGCTCTCCTCTCTGCACAGCCACCCGTGCTGCTCTGATGAATTGATTGACACCATTTTCCATCTTCCTGTGCTGTCAGAGAGAGAGCGTGAGCCACACAGGGAGGCCTGCTCCTCTGGCTCTGAGGCTGCAGCACTGTGGTCACTTCTGAAAGGTCTCCACTGGGAAATAGACCCACACACTATAACAGAGAACTGGCATCACTTTGCCTCAATATATGCCTTGTATACTCATAAAGTAAAAAGAAAAAAAAGAGAAACAAATGATATTGTATATTTCTCAAAAACACTAATGCTCATCATAAAGTCTCCATCAATGTGGGCTGAATGTAAGAAATCTGTTTCCCCACTGCAGCCTCACAGCTCAATAACACGTCTGGCCTCGTTACGCTTATCACAATGACAACTAAATAAGCACAATTAGCAGTCACCCGGGCATCCACACTGCTGCCGATTTCACTCCCAAAATTATCCTGGAGATCCCAAATCTTAAAAGCAACAATTCCTCATCAAGCGATGCTTAATAATCACACACATCATAAAATAAAAACAAGGTTAAAGCAGCATGTCGACATCAGAGACAGCTCTTGTGTTGCAGCATCAAACTCATTGCTACACAACAGAGGTGTTTTTGTCTATTGTTGTTGGCTCATTTTAAATTAAAAGATTAAAAGTTCATTTGTTCTCAATGGTCAGGAAATCAACACTCTCTCAGTAATAAACTTAAAACAAACATAAACACACACAGACACATGCAAACCGTTTCCTCTCTTTCTCTGCAGCCTGCTTTAATTTGACACCTTGAGCTGGGGTAACTAGGTGGGGAGTGAGGAGCCGCAGAGGAATTCATTAGGCGCGCCACTGCAGGGTCCTGGCTCGGAGCGTTAATGACATTGGAGGATAGGGAAACGAGACAGCCCAGACGTAAAATGAAATAAACATGAGGACTGTCAGTTCTGACAGCACCAGCAAAGGGGACAGAGTCATTTGGGCCGGAGACCTTCAGCCCGGAAGATCAGACCAGACGGCTTATGGACCAAAACAATATTAGTGTGGGAGCACAATCATCCTCAGCAGGCACTTAGATTAACACTGACAGACACTGTGTGCGCGTGTGTGTGTGTGTGTGCCTGCATTGATCTTTCTGGGTTTCGCTCTTCATATCATTAAAAATATCCATCACTTGGTGCTCCTGCAGCATTCAGATAGACGACTGCAATTAAATTATTAATGTCACAGCAGCTCCCCACCCCAGCCCACCCCAGCCCACCCCAGCCCAACCCTTCACCTCCCACCACCACTGCCATACAAACTGCACTCTTAATGTGGCTGCTGAAAGACATTAAATATACAACAATCTTAGTCTGGCTTCACCCTGGATCAATTTAGATGACTACAAAAATAACACATGCAGGGGAAAAATAGAGATGCTGGCCACAGAGTATGAAGACACAGGGACAGGGATAGTGCTCACTATTTCATGTCACTTCTTTGAATAAAAACGTCACGCACTGGCAGGTAGATCAGGAACAGAACAAGGGCAAATTTGCTTCTAAAATGAGGCGACTTTACTACGCTTTCTCTGTGTTGTTCCCTCTTTGTCTCTCAGCTTAAAAACGCCAAAGAATAGTTTTAAATATTAAATGGACTGCTATTAATGCTTTTCTAGTTTTACTAATCACTCAGAGCACTTTAAAACTACACATTCAGTATTCACACTAACACACAAACACACACACAGTACTTTATTCTATGCACTTTAAGTGCTTTATTTATTGCACACACTTGGGTTTAGAATTTAGAATCTTGTCCAAGGACAAGACTGGAGAAGCCCAGGTAAACGACCTACTATACCTTCTGAGCTGCACTGCCCACAGCTCAGCTTATAGCCATGTCCGAGCCATACTGTATTCATGATCAGTGGCGACTCCACAGTCTGTTGGGGCCCTGGGCAAAAATTCACAGGGGCCCCCTCAGCCAGCACTCATCACCATTATGTTGGACACACTAGGCTGATCTGCTAGCTAGCTAGTGTTACATATCAAAGTAAACAAAAGAAAAGATGTGATGCTAGTGGAAGTTACATTATTTGAGTGTCTCTCCCGCACAGTTAAGGTTAGACTAGCAGCATTTACTTATTTTGCTTTATATTTAATTGTTATTATCTGCTCCTCTCACCACTGGGGCCCCAAGAAGTTGCCTGCCTTGCCTGGTAACAAACCACGCCTCTGGTTATGATAAGTTGACAGCCCACACTTTCAACAACTGCAGCAGGCTTGGGTGCTTGGAGGACTGTCATTGAATGGTCATGTTAAGTAGTGTGGAATAAAGCGCCAGTGTGGTTTCGGAGCTAACATGCTATCAGAGCTCCTGCTAGGCTAGCTGTTAATAGCTTTTCACTGACACCACCACATATTAAAGGTTTTGCCCACTGATCATTTGACAACACATATTATCCTCACCTCTTTGTTCATGTAGAGATGGCAAAGCTGATTCATTTAGGCCCTTTGGTTTGCTGGTTTCCTCCGATTTAGAACAAAAATAAACCCAACTAGGTCAGTTTGTACTAATTTTTCACAATAAGGGAATATGTAAGGGTGTGAGCACTGAGGGAGTGTGTGGGTGTACAAGTATATGGTATAATCACTGTTTGTTGGACTAACGGTGGACGATTATAAAATTTTAACATAACGCCCAACCTTAGACTGTAGTACGGTTACACAGCTTTTATTAAAATAAGTATTCCACATGCGATTCCTAAAGCTTTGAAAACAGAGCTAGTCAGATTCTTCCATGGCTGCTTTTGTACAATTAAAAGAAGTGTGTTATCAGCTAAAAGACGTGGACTCTATACAAAGAAACAACAATGCATACAAAGAAAAGAGCAATTCTTTTCGAGCACGACTGAGTGCGGTCTGTGTTTGGAAGGCCTCTTCATGAGAGCCTTTTATCCTCGTTCCTCAAAGGACACAATAAAGCTGTCAGTCAGTGTGTCAGTCAGTCAGTCAGGACTCAGCCCCAGTCTGTAATGCTTTTGGACTGGGACAGTCTCCTCTGGTGGATGCTACATATCTGACACAAGCGCTCTCACACAGCTGATGGAGCTGCGGTCTCTTGCGATATGGCGACTGTGAATGGGTGGCAGAGATGA
>VUQS01029031.1:25315-37978 GCA_015108495.1 Heterochromis multidens | reverse complement strand
CTAGTGCCCTCTCTCTCTCTGTCCCCCAGTGTCTCCCACTCGTGACCCCTCTCACTCTTTCTCTCTCTCTCCCCCTCTCTCGACCTCTCCCTTCCTCTCGGCCTCCCAGTGTATCCCTCTCTCTCTCGCGCGCTCTCTCTCTCTCTCTCTCTCTCGCGCGCGCTCTCTCTCTCTCTCTCTCTCTCGCGCGCTCTCTCTCTCTCTCGCGCGCTCTCTCTCTCTCTCGCGCGCGCTCTCTCTCTCTCTCTCTCTCTCTCTCTCTCTCGCGCGCGCTCTCTCTCTCTCGCGCGCGCTCTCTCTCTCTCTCTCTCTCGCGCGCTCTCTCGCGCGCGCTCTCTCGCTCTCTCTCTCGCGCGCGCGCTCTCGCTCTCTCTCTCTCGCGCGCTCTCTCTCTCGCGCGCTCGGTCTCCCAGTGTCTCTCTGCCTCTGTGTGTCAAGTTCGCGTGTGTTAGTATGTCTGTGTTTAGCCACTTCCTGTGTTACTTTGATATCCTCCGTGCCTCGTGTATTGTGTTCTAGTTTGCTTCCTCTGTCCCGTTATACTCTAAGTTGATTCACCTGTGTTCCCTAGTGTTCTCAATCTCCCTGATTCCCTTGTGTATATTTAAGCCCTGAGTTTTCCTGTGTTTGTTCCGTCGTCGTCATTCTTCCCCAGACTGTGTCATGTTTCCTGGTGCTTCCTTGTCTCCTAGTGTTCCCTAGCTTTTCCCAGTGTTTATCTGCATTCCTTAGTTCCTCGTTTTGCCTGCCCCGTCAGGCGTTTATGTTTGTATTTTTGGTTTCTGTATATTCAGCTAATAAAAGCTGCTTTGAGTTTCCCCTGTCGTCTCCGGAGTCCTGCGTTTGGGTCCTAACCCCGCACACACAGCCACCCTGACATCTTTATCTGATACTGAGCCTCAGTGCAACCCCTCAGTCCATCCTCTTACTGACACAAGCTGTTTTAGCTCCTCCCCCTGTAAGCCAGCTTTCTACTGATTGGCTGTCCCATGCAAATAGATGGTTTGAACAGGTGGGTGGAGCTTCTGTAACTGCAATAATTTAATTAGGGACTTGGTGACATCATCAGTCCAAGAGTAGAAAAAACTGTGAACTAAGTGTTCAGAGCAGTCTGCAGTCTGAGCTTTGGGCTCACAGAGATTACTGAGATTACACTGAGCTCATTATTAAATATGAACACCCACCTCTGAAACAGGAGATACATGACAGGAAAGAAGAAGAAAAACAGGTCCAGTTTAAAAGCAACACTTGGCTTCATGTTGAGGAAATTCCTACAGTATGGTGTGGAGAGCAGAGCACCTTCCTGGTCCCTTCCTGGTTCACTAAAGCCGAGCTCATTGTTTCGTCTCTTTTACATGCAGATCTCTGCAGTGCAGACTGTTCTTGTGAGTTGGTGCTATGTAAAACTTAAGTGAATCTCAGCAGCAGTGAAAACCACGCTCATGATGACCTGCTGCTTTAGTAGCAGGTTATAAAGAAGAAGGCCTGTGAAGTTCACGGAGATGCAGGCAAAGCACAGTTTACACCGTCAGCCACAGTCACTGTAACTCCAACCTTAACAATACTCTGCCTTCAAGACACGTCCCTTACACGTGAAAAGTCCTCATTTTCTAAGCTGTCCAAATGTCCACACGTTCTGAAATGATCAGACCGTCACACAGACATCCTCAGCAGTCACATTTGTTTAAACTTTGCAAAAATGTCCTGACTTTTCAAACATTCTCACTCTTTGAATTGTCCTTTATTTATTTCCTTCCCAGAACCATCTCTGTGTTTAAAGGATCAAATTGTTAGTGTCCCACAGTGGACGGTGTCCCACCCGCTTTGGTGCTGACAGAAACCTGAGATTTTGTTGAACCACAAAGGTCACTTGTTAGGAAAACATAATCTGAGGCCTCTGTGAGTTTAAACAAATGAGCAGAGCTCAGGATGTCTCGTGCTGTAGGCAAAAAGATCATTTCTGTGGTTAAGAGCTATTTAGATAAGTTTAACTTTACTTAACCATCTGAGAGCTGTGATGCAGAGGGGAAACTCATGGCTGTGCTGATGAAAAGGCTCTGTGGAAAAATGACTGGCTGAATTCAACATAATGAACTCTGGCTTCTCCTGCAAAGCCTCAGAGAGCAGCTCGGCCAGCTCGCCTCATTTTTATCTGCAAGTGAAACTGTTTAAGAAAGTATGTGAGTGCACCCAGAAGGCTGAGCTCAGATGATTAGGAGGATTAGGAGCTTAAAGCAGATGTTTGGACACGGTGCACACCTGCAGTCAGCTCAGGTCACATCTATAACACATCTCCAAACACTTCTTCTACTCTCTCCTCAATTTGTCATGCTCTTTTCCAGCCTGCTGTGACCTTTGACCTTTTCAGTGTTGACTAATGGATATATGAGTGCCAGTCTCTAAGTCAGAGAGGAGAGGGTTTCATTTGTTCCAAAGTTCAAAAACCCAGAGAGTCGTGGTGCAAAAGCAGGGTGGGAAATGGCCCAGAATGCAATGCAGCAGTAACACAGGAGGAACCTATGGCAACATCATGTCCTGAATATCGATCAGTAACACTGACACGATGACAAATATCATCAGTGTGAATCCCAGCTGCAAGAGCATATTTGGAGGATGAGGTTTGAATGACCTGCCGCCGTACAGTTGGTCTGAACACACATTACTATAAACTTAGTTAATGACCTGCTGCTTTGCACAGGAATCCTAACTTTGTTATTGGTCAGTGCTCTTATCATGAAGTTATTTAATACATCTGGCTTTCATAAGAGCTGGTGCATAACTCCTGCTGCTGTAAATGTGCATCATTAGTATCAGAGCATCATTTTCTGGTAAATAACAGAGTTTTGTTGAGGATCAGTGCAAGCCTTTGCAGGTGTGGCAACATTCATTCTATAAATATGACTTTCCTTTGAGTCAGTGCCCAGCTGCTGTATGGTTATGTTTCCTGTTTTTCTTGATGATTTTTGATGGATATCCTCTTATAGGCAGGGTAAGTCCATAACCACATAAGAAAACATGCATAATCAATATACTGTTCACAACACAGAACCTTCCACAGGGGCGTTGAAGTTCTGCACAGAACTCAGACATACTGCTTTACCCCAACCTCGTGTCCGACTGCACTTTGTCCCATTTGTGCTTTGCAAACTAGTATGCTTTCTTGGCCATTCTCCACAGGGGTCAAAGTTCAAACAGCATTGTTATAACAAAGGAATATGAGGTGTGATGAAACAGTTCTGAGAATGTTGCTGCTGTGCACAGAAAGCGTACAGCATGGTCATGCAACACGTGCCAGCAGTCGGACACGGCATGATGTTGCACGATTTCACATGGACAGAGTTACTCTTTGTGGCCAAACAGCAAGCATTAAATTCTGCACTGAAGACCTTTGAGATTCTGCAGAAAGTCTAAAGCAGTGAAGCGACAGGCCAGGTGAGACGTTTTGTGTGGCATTCCCAGTCAAAGAGTGGAAACCCTCAGGATGACCTCAGTTGGCGATGAAAGGTGGGTGTACCGCTACGAACCAGGAACCAAACAAGACTTTGCAGTCTATGAGCCTGAAAAAGGCATGTCAGGTTATGAGCACAACCAAGACCATACTCTCTTCAACATTCATTGAGATCCGTTAATTCATCCTTCAGGGTTGGACTGTAAATCTGTGGTTCTTGTGTAATGTCCTGAGCAACCTGAACTCTTGTACAGTTGCTGCTGGACTCTCCATCATGACAAAGTGTCTGCACATGGCGCACTGAAAGCACAAGTTTTATGGCTGCGCAAGCACACCCTCCCTATTTGCCAGATTTGGCTCCTTATGAATTCTTCCTCAAAATGAAACTGAAGTTGGGTTTCCGTCTTGACTTAGTGCAGGAGACACAGTACGCTCTGTGAAGCGGGACTTCCAGAAAGTGTTCCGAGCATGGCAGGAGTGATGGGAACTGTGTATCACTGCCCGAGGAGACTATTTTAAAAGGAATGGCAGCCAAATTTTCAATAATATGCCAACTGTATGCACCAATATGGTCTGAAAGTAAAAACAGAGAACACAGGGCTGGTTTTAGGGTTCAGGTGAGGATCAGGTTTAGATTCAGGGTCAGGGTCCTGGGAATGCAGAGCATCACCAAGGGTCCTCATAATGGCAGAAAGACATGTTTGTGTGTGTGTGTGTGTGTGTGTGTGGTGTTATCAGATCGTTGGAAGCATGCATCAGTGTGTCAGGATTACATAAAGCACTCAAAACACTTCAGAGAAAGAAAAGTCAAACTGTAACACACACACACACACACACACACACACACACACTCTCTCTCTCTCTGGGGAGCGATGATGCATAAAGTGAGTTTAAAGAAAAAAAGAACGACAGAAAGAGCTTCAAAAACTTCAAGAGATCTGAAGAACCGCTCGCTCTCCGTCTCAGCTCTCTCCATCATCAGAGCAGATGTGTGAGTGAGGAGTGAGGGAAGAAACAGAAGAACAGGAAAGAAGCCAAAGAGGTGATGAGGAGAGAAAGTTAGAGGAAGTCAAGGATGATGGAAAGAAAGAAAGACTAGAAAACAAAAGACAGAGAAAGAATGAAAGACCAGAGAGAAAGAAAGAGACTAGATAGACTAATTAATGAAAGACAGAAAGAAAAAACAGAGGGCAGAGAAAGAGAATCCAAAAAGAAAAGAAAATGAAAGAAAGAGAGCAACTAAAAGAAATCAGGAAAAAGAAAAGAAGACAAAAAGATAAACAGACAAAATGAAATAAAACAGAAAGAAACAGAAAAAAGACAGAGAGGGAAAAAGGAAAGAAGACAGAAGGCCAAAATAGACTGAAAAAGACTGGAAGTGAAACATGTTAAAGACAAAGATAAAACCACTAATGAAGTAGAAAGAAAAGACAGAAATCACAGTAGAGGAGGAGGAGGAGGGGTGAGCGCAGCAGCAGATGTGAGGGAGCTGACAGGTGAAGACGGGCGATCGATGGCGGCCGACATCAGAGACAGGTGGAGCGTACCTGCAGTGAGTCACCGCTCTGTGAGCGATGAAGCAAACACCAGAAGATGAGGAGGAGGAGGAGGTGAGGGAAACCTGTTGTGCGTCATAGCTTTCCATCTCTTTACTCTCATCCCTCCGTTCCTCCGGGGAGAGCTTCGGCTGCAGCTCGCTGAACTTTTTCTTTGTCAAACTTTGATGAGCTGACACAGAAAACCCTTTCAAAATAAAAGCAAATAAAACTTATTCAGACAGGGTTTCACGTCTGCGTGATGCTCGGGCTGCGACTGTAAGATTTCATCTGTTATTTCGGTGTAAAAAGTGCATCTGAGGAAACATCTGTCAACTACAGTTTCAAAAGTTTGGCGACTTCACATTCAAAAAGTTTTTTTCACTGACAGAATCAGCACCTCTGGCTCATCCCACAGATGTGTGATAATTTAGATAATAATAATTTAGTAGATGCCTCACCAGTCAACATAATGGAACAACATGAATATGATTATGATGGTTATGAGGCTGAATATGATTGGCTTTTTGATGATACACATTTCTCTTCAGGTTCTTTGATTGGTTCTGCTTTTATTGTGAAATCTGGTGTTTGTGCATGCAGGATGTCAAAGACCCCCGCTGCTCCAACAAAGAATCAGAACCATCCATTTTCTGCCGCTTACCTGGGCTGCCGTGGCAGCACCTCCCTCTCTCCAGCCACCATCTCCAGCTCTTCTGATGGGAGGTGTCCTCCAGCTCCACTCTGAGCTCCTCCCACATGACCGAGCTCCTCAGGCTGACTCTGAGGCTGAGCCCAGACAGTCTGGACCAAAACCCACCGCCTGAAACAAAGTGCCCCGTTTTGTGTCTCTTTGTATTTTATCTCCTGTCGACTGAGCATCGCAGCCTCCTGGGCTCGTGTTTGGTAGGTGATGAACTAAAATCACTGATGATCACATGTATGTGTGACATCAGAGTGGGCCTCAGTAATAATGGAAAGCAGTGGTGAGAAAAATGTAGAAAATAGAAGAATGTTTCTGTCTTCTTTGCATGTATTTTGATTTTATGATGAGGGAGCTTTCCTGTTATCTGAACTTCATGCACTAATTCTTTGTTTATACGTTCTCCTGGAAGTCGTCTGAGTAAAGCTTGGTTAAAGTGAGAGAGGCAGCAGAGCTTCCAGATGCTGACAGGTGCAGGTAAAATGTGCTTGAACAGAACAGAAGCTGGACGTTGGGATCAAACCTGTGACCTTTTCCCTGTCAGAGGCTTTTACAGCCAGAGAAAGAATCAGTTTCTGTGTTCTCACACAGTCTGAGTGCCCAGCTGTGAAACCACATCATTCTCCTCATGGTTTCCTAAATACAGTTTGTCCTTCCCTTCTCCACCCTCTCTGTTTCTCACATAATTTCCCCCGCTCCTTGTCATGTTTGGACAGATCGCATACGGCGGTTTGGCCTAAATTGGCGCTGCGGTCAGCTGCTTTCTCAACCTCAGCACTGTTTCTGAGAACTGCTTCAGCTCTGAGAGGATGACTGCAGTCACGCACGCGACACTGATGATGATGATTCTGTTGAGAGGCTCTGTAGAAATATGAGTTGGTGCATACAAACCATCCTGCAGAGTCATGGTGGGCGTGACGCTCACTCACGTCTCAGGCCAAACCGCCAAGGTGGGCGTTGGGACGGTGACGAGGCCGAGGCTGCACTGGGAAAACCACGACCTTTGACTCTCCTGCTGCTGTCATCCAAACAGCAGGGAGAGAGCCTGGCCTCCCTTTAAAGACAGAAAGAACAAGACGGAACAGCAAGTCAGAGGTGTTTGGAGGGTTGAAAGATCAAATGAGAGTTTCCAGGTCCACCCATTGTCTTTATCTTGTTTTTGAAGAACAGTTAAATTCTGTGAGAAAGCCACCCAAAGGTTTCTCATGGATCTCTGAGGGATTCAGGGCCGTTTGCAGCCTGGGAAAAAATAACTGATCAGCAGCTGGACTCAGGAGAGACTGCAAGCTGAGCTGATGCACGTTCACATGCTGTGCACAGTTTAGTTCAGGTGTCTGACAGTGTTCTCTGTAACAAATTAATTACAGTAATTACTCCTGTTTGCTTTATAAGGTCCACATTTGTGCTTTTTCATGATGACCAACTGCTCTTTTCATTACGTCTGCCCGCCGTGAACACATTAAAACAACAGTATCTGGCAAACAGCCAATCACATTGCAGTGTGGCAACAGGGAGTCGGTCCCACGCCCCGCCTGCTTCGGTTACCAAACACTTTGGGCATGTTTATTTTCATTTTGATCCCAGAGACACAGAAACGCCTTAAACTGCACAACAACCATCATCATCATCATCATCATCAGCAGAGGACCCTGAGGCCACACTGATAGTGCTTCCTTCTGCCAGTAGGTGGCACTGTGACCAACCTGCCAAAAATTCCAGTTCAGGGACTCCAGTTAACTGAGGTGAAGCCTAGCAGACAGTTAGCAGCTACAGCCACCTGTGTCACCATCCACCTGTCAGTCAAAGAGGCCACACCCCTAATAATTTAAACTTTAACCCTTAATCCAATTTAAACAGGTGAGCTATAAAAACTTTCTCTCCCCCTACAGGTGTTATGAAGGGGGAAATTATCTCTAGAGACCAAAACAGTTTCTATGGGGACTGAGTCTCTGCTGCCTCTGCTGGATGGTAGAGGAACTGCAGGGTAATTTTTCAGCCCCAGAGGTTGAAGTTTATGGAGGTTTGTGAAAAGAAAGTGTTGAGACCACGCTAAGAACTGAAGGAAGAGCCTGAGAAATCCAGACTAACTCTGCAGTGGAACAAAGCGCTAATGGCTAATGTGCAACACAAAGTGTAATACCAGCAGATATCAGAAGAAAGCAACCTGGAGAGTCTGAACGTCTGGTGTAACCGCTGTGGATAGATCAGTGTCTGCTGTATCTCTGTTGGATCCTCTACGTCTTTTCCACTGATGAGGTGCTGGTGCAGAGCCACCTTTGCTTTTGTGTCTTCTCAGCCACATGTTTGTGACCTGAATGTTAAATATCAGGAGTTTGGATCATTTCTGCTGTTATGAGCTGTGAATCATAAGAGGATCAGTGACATCAGTGGTTCCAGCTTTGGGCCCAGCAGTACTTTGGTGCTGGCACTGCTGTGGAAACTGGTAGATAACTATGATTTGTGTTTGCTTTTAAATTCTGTCCTGAGCTGCCTTCACCACTTGTTCCCATCCCAGTCCTGTCACTCTGATGTCCGCTCTTTCTATTTTCTTGTAGGTTCTGGGTCAGTTTCTCAAGGTGTGCCTGAACATTCCCACCTCCTCTTCCTGCAGATCTCTCTACATTCTCCATCATCTAATCAGCTTCTGTCTCAGCTCAGTGTTGATACAAACTCAAGAAACCTTTTTAATTCTGGCTGCTCGTATCAGTGAATGTTAACACTTCCTGCTCAGATGTTTCTCATTTAAAGGCTTTCAGTGGCTCTTTACAGTTTTTAATGCTGGAATGAAATCAGTGCTTTGGAAAGAGTCATGTGAGGTGTCTCAGTGCAGGTAATCACCTTTATTAGTGACTGTCTTCAGTCACTTGGAGGTTTTTTGAAACTCTGCCTTTATTTTAATAACAGCCATCATTTCTTTGAGAGTTTTCTGGTTTCACTTTGGAAACTTGTCTGCAAAGATGTGAACTGAAGGAGCTCACGGAAGCAGCAGAGGCAGCCTCGGCCTTCAGAGACGGTAAGAAGGCTGTCGTCAGAGAAAACACTCATCCAGGCCGACGTCTGTTTACATGTCGGCGTGTTTTCACTGTTATTAAAGTCGGAGAAACACAGCAAACAGCTTTTATCCGCAGGCTCTTGGACTTACTGACACCACTCTGACGTGAATAAGTCATGCTGGTGTAATTTCACCTCAGACACGACTGACTTTTTAATGGGCCCTGTTTTTACTTTCAATATACACAACAAGGATTTCATTCTTATTTATTTATACTAAGTTCATACTCTCATTCATATTTCACGGCGCAGTGTTTTTGACTCGTAATGTGCTGTTTACACTGAGGCTGAACTGTTTTACTGTTCGCTGTATGAATGGGAATCAAGGTAAACTGAGCTGAAAGCAGGACGCCGCATCAAACTGTGAGCTGATAAATGACCTGCACGAGTGCAGAGAAGAATCTGATTGTGTGAAATCCTGATTTGCTGAAACTGAAGGTATTTCTCCAGTATTTCACACCAGTGTTTACATTAGTCACCACTTCTCCACAGTGAGGCTCTTATAGTAAGCTGCAGCATGCCCTTAAAAAGCCAAAGTGCAGCTCCAGTGGATGTTGCTTCATATACTGGAAATCTACCACTGGTGTAAAAGAGCCTCTTTCATTTGTATTAATCACACATGATGCTGCAGTTTCTCACAGATTGTTCATGGAGTCAAATCCAGAAGGTTTCTCCAGCCACTGCGAAAGGGTGTGTTTAATCTATTCAGCTCCTCTTCCTCAGAGGCTGCTAAATCCCTCCAGTGTGTCCTGGGTCTGGTGTCCTGTCTCTGAAGCGAGGTGTCCTGATTAGGTAAATATACCATTAAAATAATCTCATGCACGCAAAAGTCATGTGTCCAAAGGTCTGGGGAATCCTGGCCAAGGTTTAAAAAAATCATTACAAAAGGTTTATGGCACTGAAGGCCGAAGAATCCTGGAAAACCGTCATCGAAAAGAGAACTTTGTCAGGCTTTCCTGGAGCATGAGTGAAACGAAGCCTTGGATGTCGATGCAAACAGGTCCTACAGGCGCTCATCGCTGCATCCACACATGAAGTTCAAACTGTACCGTGCAACAATCTGTGAAGGCCCCGTCAATGCTGAACCATATCTACAGGTTCAGTGCCGGGGATAAATGGGAGGACTGCATTAGGCGTAAAATCTGTGCCAAATCAAACATGTGCCTCCATCTGCTGCAGCAACACGCTGGGAAATAAGGGAGCATCTTTAGCATCGTTTTTAAATGATGCTTCACCTGTTATTGGGTGTTTGTATGCACATATTGTTGTTCACCTATGTTCACAAACATGTAGAGACACACCAGCAGGTACCCACCACCACCACCAGCAGCAGCAGCAGCAGCAGCAGCAGCAGCAGCAGCAGCAGCAGCAGCCCATAAAATGAGCACTGAATCGTCAGTTCCAGAAAAATGAGAAAAACAAACTGAAACCTGCTCAAATGTGTGTGAAATGATCAAAGGCTCCAGCTGCAGATACATGAAAGGCCATTTAATCGTCCGGCAGCTCTTTTTAAGGTGTTGGTTTGGGGCCAAATATTTGGAGTCTGACACGGTGAGAGTGCCAGGAACCACCGGGGCTTTCAGGGCGAGAGACACTGACAGACAAACAGAGAGAGAGAGAGGAGGTTATAACTGAGTCAGTGTTTGTAGAGTGAGAGGGTCCAGGGTCCTGATTCACAGCTCGTCCTGCATGCAGAGCCATGTCTTTAAAGAGTGTGTGTGTGTGTGTGTGTGAGGGGTTTAAGACCTTGTTGAGGATATTTGGTGTGGTTTTTCCTAACAGGTTCAAGTTAGGATTAGGATCAAGTTGAGCTCACTTTAACTGCAATTATGTTTGGAAATCAAACTGTCCAACTCATGCAGTTTGGATGAACAACAAACCAGCTTCTTTCTCGAAGTACCGCCTGATCTGTTCACCTTCATGTTGATCCATTCTGGGTCGAGAGCTACATGAATGTGACAGAATAAAGTGATCCTGTTCAGATCCTGCTGATTTAAAAGGACGTTTAGCAGGTCTTAAACTGGTTTTGTGCTCCTGTGATGAATGTGGCTGCAGTTCCGCTGTTTGGCCACTTTGCAAAGCCTTGGTTTGCTATTTCCTTTGTTGCACCTCTCTGACCTTACCCATCAGGGTGACATCACCACATTCCCCTTGTCTGATTGGTGAGTGAGCTTTAAAGAGGAAAAAACCACATCACTGAAACATGCTGCTGCAGTTTTCCTACACGAGGCTGGAAGGATCCCACCTACACAAACACACACACCAGACACACCCATACATCTGCATAACACACACACACATTTAATAAGAAATGTGGTGGAGAAATCCCCTCTGTGTGTGTGTGTGTGTGAACTGGAATGCAGCCTGTAAATAAACTGTAATCCACGCATGTCCTCATATTTCCAAAAGCCACACATTCCTGCCCGCCTCTGCTGTACTTCACTGCTAATAAGCTAATGTTAGCATGTTAGCCTTTTCAACTGGGATGGTCAGCACTGTAAGTGTCCTCATCAGCCAAACCCCTCAAAATCCTTTGTAGAACACTTGGTTCCACCTTTAAACCCTTTAAACCCCCTAAAAGCCAATGAACCCCTTTGATCATCTTAAAGCGCTAACTGAGCTTCAGTTAACCTCACAAACTCCCTCCTCATCAGAAACCTTTAACGCTCCGAGTCAAGCGGATAACAATAAAAAATGCATACTTGAATAGAATAGAGTTAGGGTCATCACCAATGATAAATTCACAGTTTAAAAGATACAAATCCCATAAAATCTTATGTGGAAGAACTTTTTCTTATTCCTCAAAAGTTCCTAGAACCCGTTAAGACATTCAGAACGTTTTAGAGCAAAATGTAACCCATTATACCTGAAATACTGTAACCACACAGAATGAATGGAGTGAGAACTTTGATGAAACCTCATTAGAAACAGTTTGCAGCCAATTTAGAACCCATTAAATTCCCTAAAATCCTGCATGGACTCTTTATTCCAGAAATCTCCTGAGATCCCTCCAAATGAACCTTTAAATAATCCTTTAGATCGTTTAGATAGTTTGGTTCACCCTTGAACTACGTAAAAAAAAAGTCAAAACATTCTGGAAACCCATTAAATTGTTTTAAAGCTCTACCTGAGCTCGGACTCACCTTTACAAAAGAAACTCACCAATCAATTGCAACCTGTATAAAAGATATTAATCCCTCTATAAAATCATAATGAACTCATATTCACCTTTAAATGTTAAGTCATTAGAACTCAAGTTAAAATTTCGTCTCCTGGTTGGAAGTCAGGGTAATCTTCTTCTTCTTGTTCTTTCAGCTGCTCCCTTTAGGGGTCACCACAGTGAATAATCTGTCTCCATCTCACCTTATCTCTAGAATCCTGGCTAATATAACTGAAAGTAAGTGTGTGTGCTTGTATTGCCTATGCTGTGGGGCCCATTGACACTTACATCACGGGGACTTGACCACCTTTTGGGGACAGAAGGAAAGTCTTCCTAATGTTAATAAGTAAGTTTTAAAGCAAAGATTTGGTTTGAGGTTAGGATAGCTGTGTTCAAGGTCAGGGTTTGGTCTTCAGGACATGAATGTAAGTCCATGTAATTTACTCTGAGGCAATGGGAAACATAACTGAGTAGTAAATGAATCTGTTTGATAAAGCTGCAAAGAGAGAGGAGGAGAAAGAAGAATATATCATCAGGAAGAAAAGGAAGGGAAAAAAGAAAAGGAAATGTAGAAAGGCAAAAGAAGGGTTGGAAAGGAAGGATTGGAATAGTGATGTAAAGCCAAAGAAAGAAAGAAAGACAGACAAAGAAAGAAAGAGCAGGGAACAAAGGAAGTGAATGAACAGGGAAACGGACAGAATTGGGCAGAAAATCCTGGTAACAAATCAAAATGGATACTGAGCAAAGAAGGCAGGACGACAGGAAG
>VUQS01029031.1:0-25295 GCA_015108495.1 Heterochromis multidens | reverse complement strand
CAGGAAGGAAGGAATAAAGAAAAATGGGATGTTAACAAGGAGAAAACAAGTCATGAGCAAACTAGTGAAGGAAGGAAGGAAATGAGAGGTTCTACAACAGCAAAGAAAGTAGGACAGACAAAGATGGAAACAAGGGAAACAAAGAAGAAGAGCGATGAAGAAATGAAGGAAGAAGTGTGAAGGTGTTCTGAGGTCACGGTGCTGAGATTACTGCTGATGTCCACTAGATGGAGCAGTTCCATCAGTGTGACAGACCACCAGCCTCTGCTCACCTGTTCATCACGACTTTCCAGCGACTTTACACACGAGGAACATATTTACAACGATCCAGAGTTCAAAGGTCAGCAGAAGAACAAAACAAACATGAGAGGGCAGTTTGGACACGTTTGTCTTAATGAGGCGTGTTTGATTTCCCTCCCTGAACACCCCAGCCCTTAAGGCTCCCATAGCAGAATAAAATCAGGTGAACTATCTTATGACTTCACTCAGGTTTCATTTATGTGTTGTGATAATTTCATTTGTGAGTATGACTCATTTGTGGCGTCATCATCCCATCAGAGGTCATTTTTCACCCCAAATTCAGACACGTTTCATAACTCCAGAGACTTTGAATAAAGTTCTATGATTCTGAACAACATGAGGTCATACTGATGGACTGGCAAATGAAATCAAACACTCCCTCGTACTTTTCCAGCTGTTGTGGATGTGTTATAGATGCTGTTTTTCATGCCCGGAGGCGACTTTAAAAGCAAAGTGCATCGGCGTGCTGCTGGTGGTGCGATAGGTTCATGACTCACAGCTGGTTAGTTATTTAAAGAAAGCACCAGTGCAGACACGTTGATGCGCGCAGTACATGCTGCAGAGCCTGTATTAGGCCACTCAGCGAGCAGTGAGCTCACACAGGCATGAGCTGGAGTGTTTTAAAAAAAAAAAACATGTAGACAACGACGAGTCACACACACACACACACACACACACTTATCCCTGCAGTGATGATGTCATAGCAGCACAGGGAGAATCCCAGACGTCTGATTAAAGCCGGAAGCTTCGGTGTGTAACTCCGCGTCGTCTCTGCTTCCTCTACAGTCACAGCTGACTCTGTTCTCTGGGTTTTCTACGGTATTGGACCACATGGGTGGAGGGAAGGGGGTGCAGCAGGGTGATGTAATGAGAGATAGCTACACCAGAAGCAGTGTTATAGTAGTAGATTGTTTTTGATGAATCTTTAAAACTATATGGATCCCTTTTGTTCACCGTTTAAACCATAAAACAACCATCTTAGAGACTTTTCAGTCCACCTGTGTGGAAAACATTGCTGTCCTTTAGGAAGGATTTGTCTGAAGCCTTAACCTCTTCACCTCCAGCAGGTCACCTGTGATTCGTCCAGGGTTGGCTTTTGTTTTAGCCACATGCTAAATTTTGCAAAGTTTCAGGAACTCGAAGACACATTTCAAATGATATCTCAAATATTCTGGCATTAATTATTTTTGGATGAAAGAGGTGCACATTACCTGAACTAATCCATTCATCAGCTGTTTATTCCAGCTGGGGACGGGTTACCTGTTTGTCACAACATTTTAAGAACTCTTTACCTCTGAACAGCCACCAGGTCACCTGTCCAGGGTTGTGCTGTGTTTTGATGACAGGCTAAATTTTCAACATTATCCAAACCCAAGCCTTTAACCTGGATGGGTCGTCTGTGGTCTGGTAGGTGTGAAGAGACTGAAACTGAACACTGTAATGAGTTTAATGATCAGTTACAAATGTCTTAATGTCCCCAATAAAGGCTCCTCAGATCCCATTTAGATTAGCCCTCTGAGGTTTTATTTCTCAATAAAAGCAAATATGATGACAAACTCTGTCTGTGGTAATCATCATCCTGTTTGGGATGTTTCCAAGTAAGAAACAGTAGGATGATGGAAAATGAAGCAGGTAATGAGTTGGTGTATTTTTAGGATGATGATGGTGGCATGAGTGATGATGATGATGATGATGAAGCAAAGCAAAACAGTTTGTCAAGCAAACCAGCAGATATGTGGGAACATATTCTAAACTAAACAAGAGTTTTCCCAAAGATTTCCAGTCCTCCACTAACTGGAACTGGTTTGAGTGAACTGGTAGGATGGATCCAGCAAGGAAAGGAAAGGAAAGGAAAGGAAAGGAAACAATATAACATAACAGCATGAAATAATAAAAGAGTTAAGACAGCTGAAGAAGGCTGTGGATACAGCTGTTTTGTTTTACATGTTTTAAACATTTAAATCATGGTTTTCTGTTATTGGCAGAGAGAGCACCAGCACCAGCCTTTCAGATTAACCCTTTAGAATCTGAACCTGCTCAGATCTTTAAAAACCCATTTAAATCCTGTCACTAATCCCCTACCCCACCCTCACCCCTTTAATGCCTCCCAAAAATGAATAACCTAAGACATTAGAAATTTTCTTATAATTCAACAGATCTCTTAAATCCAATGTGGAACCACCTAAATCAAATGTTGTGCACCCTAAAGATTGGAAACCTGTTAAGTTTGTGTTGGACCTTTTAAAACCCCCTCTGTTATTCCATGAGGTGACTTAAATGACATGTGACACCATGTTTGCTCCCATTTCAGAGCTCCTAAAACCCAGCTAGAAATTAGCAACTCTTTCAAAACCCCGTTGAAAAGGTCAGTAGGACCTTCTAAGAACCTTTTAGTTCCTATCAAAATCACATTAGAAACCCTTCAGGTTCTTGTCAGAACTCTTGGAAGATAGAAGTTCCCCTCAAAAATCTCAGAACTGAGAGAACTTGCTCCCCACCCCTTTAAAACACCTTAGGACCCCCTCAAGGCATTAGAAACTCTTTCGAACTTGCACAGAAGTTAGAATTCTTGGGGAAATTTTCAGGACCCCAAGAATGGCCCAGAGCATCAGAAACATATTTAGCTCCCTCTATAAACGCCCCTATAACCACTCAAAACATTAGAAACTAATTTCTATAAAAACTATTTCTTTGTGTTTCTGATGGTGTTCCTTCCTGTCCACCCTGTATCCGACTATCCTCAGTGGATCAAGATCATCTCCACTACAGCAGCAGAATCAAAGCTTGGTTTCATCCATATCCTTTGAACTTTCCACCTTGATTTTTACAGTGCTCGCTCCACTCCCACGATGGCCCTTGTTACCACCCTGTAATTGAAACTTGCCAGTGTGGTTGTTGCTTTATGTTTGTCCATTTTTCTCTTTTTTATTACTGAGATTCTTCTGTCAGTCCTTGATATTTAAGCCTGCAGACCTATTATTCCACTATTAGCACACCATCATAAGGGTGGTGGGGTGTGCAAAGCCCACCACCCTTTGGTTACCACAACCACATATTTGCCTTTAGGGTAAAGGAATCCCTGCCGCTTTGCCCGCCACAAGACGAGACGGCACAGTCATGAACCGTGATGCCATGTTGACTGTAGCTGAAGAGCAACTCATGCAGAGTGTCAGACAGACAGACTGACTGATAGACAGTCAAACGGATAACAGATGGACAGGAGAGTCATAGGAGAAACCCACTTCATCCAAGAATTTTCCCCTCGACATGTAACTCATTCACAGCCGACCGTGGGAGGAGGGGAGGGAGGGATAAAGGAATACCAGCTTTGCTCCATTAACAGCCAAACAGAGGGAGGAAGGGAGGGAGAAGGTAAAAGTTAGAGTGCTATGAGTCACAGAGCAAGATGGGAGGAGACTGGAGTGAAGGAGAGAGAGGGAGGGAAGGAGGGAGATATAATTATGGTAGGAGGCTGCCAGGGCGAGAGAGAGGAGAGAGAAGCAGAGGGAGGGAAAGAAAGACGAGAGCGAGGAGAGAGAGAGTCCAGCCCACTCCGCTAAAACCATTCAACTGGTGAGCGAGGGAAGGCATTCAACACAGAGAGAGAGAGAAAGAGGAAAAGAGGTAAAGGAGAGAGAGAGAGGAACTCCCTTCTTCTGGGATAACTTAGTCAAACTGCCTCTCTGAACACACACACACTCTGTGAACACACACTCTGCAGCGACTTCACCCCGGGAACCAGGATCCTCCTGCACCAGACTTTTTCCTTCTCTGATTTTTCATCATCCATTCATCACATCTGAGAGTTTTTTCTTTTTCTCCTTTTTCTTATTTTGTTGTTTTTTCTTTTTCTTTCTTTCTTTCTTGTGACGCCTCCACATTTTCCAGCCATCTGTCCCTGACAAAAAAGATAAGGATTACTCATTTTCTCTCTCGGCGTTGTGTGTTTTTTCTCTTTTTTTTTGTGTCCTCCTCTCTCTCTCGTTTCTTTACAGCTTTTTTTCCCTCCGTTTCGCAGGTGGACTGTGAGCTGAGCTGAACTTTGCAGCTTCCAAACTTCTGAGGAGAGAACGTGAGAGAGAGAGAGAAAAGAAAGACAAAGACAGCAGAGAGAGAGAGAGAAGGCAGAGGAAGGAGGAAGGTGAATTTTAAACAGAAGACTCTTCTTTCTTCATCCAGGACTGAATTTTTCTTCACTTTTCTCCAAAACTCGACTCTTCTTCATCTCCTCCGGCTCCTTTGACCATCCAACAGCATCACCAAATCCAGCCCGGCAACCAATCAGGTGTGTCCTGCCATCATGTCAGTGTTACCCCTGCTCAGCTGGACCCTCCTGCTCCTGGTCCAGGTGCACAGTGGTGGTTCCACCTTGGACCCGGCGTCCAGGCTCCAGCCACTTTCCCTGACTGTCCATCCTCACCATCAGCCGCCGCCAGACATCGCCAGCTCCCACTGCCCCTCCTGCGCCCTGGCCAGGATGCGGAGGAACGAAGGGGTCACGGCGGGGGATGACACGGCAGGGCACGAGCACGATGAAGAGGAGGCGGCTCAGCAGGATGTAGTGGAGGCGGTGAAGAGGCACATCCTTAACATGCTGCACCTCCAGGCCCGACCCAACATCACCCGGCCCGTGCCGCGTGCTGCGCTCCTCAACGCCCTGCGCAAGCTCCACGTGGGGCGAGTGGCAGAGGACGGCAGCGTGCAGATCGAGGGGGAGGAGGAGGTGAGAGGGAGGGGAAGCTGGGGAAGAGGAGGAGGAGGGGGAGGAGTGGCAGCATCGGCGGCAGGAGCTCGGGCGGGAGACGGCGGCGATGCACAGGAGACGACAGAGATCATCACCTTCGCCGAGCCTGGTGAGTGTAACCCCGACACACAAGACGAGAAGTGTGTGTGTGTGTGTGTGTGTGTGTGTGTGTGGAAGGCAGCTGAGTTGAAGCACAAATCACATGTGTTACAGTTTTATGTCTGTGTGTGTGTGTGAAAGAAAAAGCAGCTGTGTCGGAAATCAGCCTGCTGAAAGCGAACACTGTGCATGTGTGTGTGTCTGTGTGTGAGTGTGAGTGTGTGTCCACCTGCTTAATTCCACCTGCGTACTCACTCAGCCGAACTCCTCCACTCCCCTCCAACACACATATGCACACACACACCTGCACACATACTCTAACCTCTGTAATCACCTCCTGCTGTTGTCAGAGAATACCTCATTATCTACTTAAAGTCAGAGGAGCTTCGTTTGTCGCTGCCTGTGTGTGTGTGTGTGTGTTTCTCTTAAAGCGGTAAGTGTGCTGGAATGCTTTTCTGACAGACGGTAGCGAGCACGAGCGCGTCAGAAAGAGCGAGGGGCGGGCAGAGTGAGGAGGTCAGGTGTTAACGGTGTTCTTCCTCTGTGCCGTCACCTTTGACCTTCAGACCTGCTGCAGGTCCCACTTTGCCTGTTTTCTACATGCTTTCAACGCCTTTAAATCCAGGTCACTGACGGGTCACGGCGCTCACAGTTGTGAGGTTTCCTGTGGGCAAAGTGACTGAAAACATATGACCAGTGTCCTGGGAAAACCTCGTAATTCCAGTTTTTTTCCTGGCTGTTGAAAGGTGTGTGTTTTAGTCCCCTAACATTCAATCAGCTTCCAGAGCGATCCAGGTTGATCCAAACTCTTAAATCAGTGACAGAGTTCAGGTTTATCCATGTATCGATCCGGTATGACACCCCTGAAATCCTGTGGCCATTTCTGATTCCTGCAGCTCACCTGTCAGTCGAGCAGTGTGGGCGGGACTGTGACGTCTTCTTCTTCCTCCTCTGGATTTTCTGTTTGAGTTTCTGTAGGCGAGAGTCTGGAACAGCAGATGGAAAAGATTTTTATGAAGTGGATCTGTGCAAACAGGCGGAGAAGAGCAGCTTTTATTGAAAGGAAAACACAGAGTTTGATGTCGTTTGTAGAGTTAGAAACAGCCAATCACGTTCCCTAAACTTGCTTCAGATGTGGAGACTGTTTCACTGTCAGACAGCACGTCGCCGGTATTTAAATAAAAATCAAAATGTGCTACAACTATACAGAGATCCACGGGAAGGGCCGATCACTGCCACTAGCCAAAACCTTTATTCTGCTTAGAAACCAATAAGAAATTCTTGAGAAGCCATCTACAGCTCAGTCACAGTTAACCCTCATTATGTATTACGACCACATTTCAGAACCACTTTGGTCCAAGTCTGTTTAAGTGTCTCTGATTTTCCTTAGACTCAGATTTATGGCCTCTCAGGCCGTCATTATGCTCCTCTGACTGTTGGACCTTGTTGGCTGGCAGCGACTGTAGGCACCGTTCAAGGCAAATGAACGGCCTTGCTGAAATCTAACAGCACTAAAGGCCACTTCTTTAGATTACAGGCAGAAAACACCAATTTCAGAAAATGCTCACTTTTAGCTTCATTCACAAATGAAATCACTTAGACCACAAAAAGGACCCACCTGACATCCAGCAGTCAATTTACATTTAAAAACACTTTTATACTTTATGCTCTGAATCATTAAACATACCTGGGGGTGCTCACCAGTCTACTGGTAATATTTTTTCTAGCACCACCAACAATTTTCATCCACATTAGTAGATTTATGAGCCAGTAGGGGGCAGAAAGACTCTACATAAGCTCGCTTTATGAAGTAATTTTTTTGTTTGTGTCCATCAAATGAATCAAAGTCTCTTTTAAACCTGTCTTTGTACCTGCTGTTTTCTCACCTGTGCTGTGTGTGCGGCTCAGCCTGTTTCCAGCTTTACTTTGTGAAAACACTCAGCCATATGTGTCTGCTCAAAACATGTCTGTCCTCTCAGACGAGTCAGCGAGGTTGCTTTCTACAAATGTAGTGATTTTCTGAACAGACATGCATAATTTATGGCTGTTTTACACAGTGGTTGGTTAGTTCTTTGAACTTTGCTCCCAGACTTCTTTATTCTGTACACAACTTTGTACTTAAGTCATATTTCAGTGCAACAGAGTGAATGTCTGCAAGGAGAAAGTGTCTAAAAATGTTCATTCTTCAGATTCATATACATTTTTTTTATCTTTGAAGATGTCATGACACAATATTTCACATTAAATAGAAAACACGTCTTCATTCCCCTCCATGCCAACATATTCTGCACTATTTAGTCTACTATTTGTTTTCTTTTGTTGACTGAAACGTTTTAAAGTGAAGCCAGATTCATGTGACACAGTTATTACTGGATGTGACGGCAGGGCGACACTCTTTCCTTCAAAAACTGTTAATAATAAACCACGTCCGTCCTGATGTGACCGCTCTGTGGATGAAGTTTGAGGTTTTGTCACAAAAAAACCCTTTTTGCTTGGTAAAGTTCAGAGTTTGGATCAAAACAAAGCAGCGCTGACTGACACCAGGAGATCCACCCATCCATCCACCCCGACCTCCTCCCTCTCTGGGTTTTCTGTGATAACGCTCTTTCTTCCATTATTATTTTCCCATGGACACTGGAGTGGGCTGTGGCTGTTTGTTTTCTTGCACAGGAAGTCTCAGCATTTCCTACCATCACCATTTTGGCCCAAATATAGGATGAAACTTATCATACAGTAAAATGACCCCAGTTTTCCAACATCCTATAGCAACAGTCTTTTAACTGTCGCAGAGTAGTTTGGGTGAGACTTGAAGCTGGAGTCTCCTGGTTGGACGTCACTGGTCTTTTTGATACCATCACCGCACCTTCTTTTAAAGTGAAAACATTCCCAGAATTAATTTTGGGAACACATACATTGCTCAAAAAAACAACCGATATCATGGTTTACTTGGACTCGTCCAGTGCCAATCCTTGGATATGCGACTCCTAACTGTTCCAGACCTTCTTGTATTCTCTAGTCTTGGATATGGTACCTTATTTTAAGCCTCGAGGGCGCTGCATTGCCAAAAAGACAAAAAAAAGGACCTCGCCACTTTCCCCTGATCTGATAAAACCTTGTTGTTTTTCTAAGATGTTACTTGACCCGCCATGAGAATACTTTTCACCCTGCCAGTCCTGTGCTTTGTTAGGAATAACTGAGGCATTCAGGGACCTCGGTAATTATTTTGGGCGACGGCGATGACAAGTAGAGAAGCAGAGGGACGAGTGGATTCTTGGCGGAGACCAAGTGTCAACCTCCGTTTAGCAGCTCCAACACAATATCCATCTGTCCGCCCTTTTCTTTCCATAAGCCCGTTCTGTTTAAATTCTTCTCCTCCATCCCTGTTTATCTTCCCCCTCTTCTCCCCACACACAGAGGACAATTAGGCTAATTGAACTTAATTGAACACATCATTAGCGACATTCCTCAATCCACTTTCATCTCCCCCTCTCGCTCTCTGCTGCTCCCTCTAACCTCGATCTACCCTTCGCTCCTTTGGCAGACAGAATAAACCGGTCATTGTTGGTCTATTCTGGTGGCTGCCTCTGTCTGGGGATTCAAACTAGCATCCGTGAGATGAGCTCAGGTTCCACTGACCTCCAACAACTGAGAGGAAGCAGTGAATAGAAGCAGCTGATAGGACAGAAACATCTGTAACATATGAAAATAAACTACAATTAACATGTTTCATTTCTCTGTTTTCCTTTCTCTTACTCCCATTTTTCTCTTCCCGCTGCTTCTCGTTTGATCCCGTTCCTTCTCCTCTCATCTTTTTTTGGCAATAACTCTTTTTTTCCATCTTCTTCTTCTCTGTTTATTCTTTTTTTGTGTTATTTTAAATCCATCTTTTCATCTTCTCCATCTCTGCTCCTCATGTTCTTTCCTCCTGACTCTCCCTCCCTCCCTGTGCATCACGTTTTTAGCGTGATGTGGCTTTAGCGTGTTAACGGCGTGTTTACAGCCGTGACACCGCCGCTGGTTTGGAGCCATTGTTGTCGTACCGCCGCATCGTTTGGCTCTGCTCTGATGTGTAACCGGCCGTCAGAGATGCTCTACGTCTGCGGAGATGAATCACTCCATAGTAAACAAGTACAGATTGTGTCCAGACCCGCCGAGCACAGACACACAAACCGCCTGAAAAGAAGCAGAAGATACTGCAGACCCACGGGGGAATTCAAGTATAGATATGGGCGGGGACATTATTCATCAGAAACCATTAACTTCCCACCATCCACCAGGCCATCGCTGACCTGGTGGATGGTTAGGGTGAGGATTTTTAACAGGAAAACTGTCACACCGAGATCACGTATGAAACTTTATTTAAAAAGTAATGCTCTCTACTTTTCAGCATCAGGCTAAAAGAAAACCCAGCCCTGATCCTAACCCCAGACGAGTCGCTGGTACGAATGTCAAAAAACAGCTCCACCTTATCCTCCAGCTTACTTACAGCTGCTCCAGTTCTATGAACCTCCGTGTGAATACTGAGTCTGTAGGCATGGGCCAGGACTTTTAGGTACCAAAAACTGTCTGGTTTCCGCTTGTTGTCCTGGTTCTGGCCGGCTTTGTTTGCGTGCAGCTAAACACTCCATGTGGAGAACCACAGAGCGCTTTTATTTGCTGAAATGCAAACTCTAAACTTTGTTTTAAACAGATCTGCTTCCATAAACAGTGATAAATGACAGAAAAGGAAGAATTAGTCCGGATATGTGCTTCCGACACTGGAAACCCCCAAAAATTGGCCACTAGATTTGAAGTCAGCAGACCAGCTGATTGGTTCATGAAAGCTGGCACCCAAACCGTCTGTACTCAGGGTCTCTAACCCCAGGTGTGCAGAAATGAAGTGCTGCCATCATTAGAAGAACATGAGCGGTGTCTGCAAAGGATAAAAAATGAGAGTGAGCCCTCTCTTCGTTTGTCCTCTCTCTGCTGTGTGGCTCCATTGGGAGGAATTGGGGAAGCAGTGAGTTTAGACAGAGAGGGAGGACCGGGGGAGGAATCAGTGGGAAAGAGAGGAGGAATCTATGTGAGCCTCAGCGGCTGTCCCTGAATGAACCGCACAGAGAAACAATCAGGTTTATATTCACCAGAGTGAAACTGGTGGAACTGGGAGGCTCCCAGTGTGAATGTCCTGCAGGAGAGAACAGAGTAATTCTTAGATGTTGTTGATGTGTTGTGACGTTAAAAGGAAGTTGTTACCTTAACGATTAAGATAAGACTTTTCCTGCAGAGATAAAGACACGGACAGATAAAAACCAGCTGCTGCTTCTTCTTCTGGCTTCTGTTTAAATGGTTTAACTTTGTCTTTTGCTGCTTGAGTTTCTTCAGTTTATAAATTCTGTGAATTTATCATGTGTGAAAACAGAGAGAGAGGTATCTCTGAAGCTGCTGTCAACATTAACATTAACATTATATATGTTTAGTTTCAGCCATAAACGGTGCCACAGGGAAAACTCACCTTTGTTAAAGTCCTTTGAAGGCTCGACATTAGTGTTTAGGATGCTGACATACTGCTTTTTACTTTCAGAAGTGACATATTTAAGCTGGTTATGAGTCACAGACACAGATGCCTTAGTGCTCAGTAACATCCAAATAAAACATCCAAATAAAATCCTAGAAATTCCTTAACGGTCGTCTCTGTCTGAGCTAGTACTAAACTGCTCTAAGATCTGAGCTGAACTTGGTTCACCACATTCTGATTACTGATGTTGCACTGAAATAAAATGATTTGGGTATGGGGGGTTTTTGCTTTTAAGGACCGTGGTGTGACACTGGACAGACTCACAGCTAACAGGTACAGGATTTCGTCAGCACTCCAGTATCTAATGTAACGTGGTTTTACTGCTTAAATTTGATGCACATTAGTGTAAAATCCTCCTACTGTGCATCCGTCTGCTGTCTTATATGGCTGATGGTGGACGATGTTAAAGCTAAGAAAGAGCAGCAGGACTCTGGTGGGTTTGAAGTTGCTGTTGTCTTGCATGTTTTTGCTCCTGTTACAGTCAATGGTCACGTCAAACTCCTCGGTCTTCAGTGTGTCAGAAACTTGGAGGAATCCGAGTGGAGCTGTGGTAGAGTTTCGTTGGCGTTTTGGTATTTTGGGACGGTCAGATTGGACTGCTTATCTGCTCTCGTTATAAATAAACTGGCCTGGGAACCCAGACTGACAGACAGACACAGCTACAAGATGGCACTTCAACTTGAAATTAGCTCAAATTTTTATCGTCCCCAGAGAGAAATCTGCTTTGGAGACGAGGGCTGAAAATGAAAAACAGGCCACAAAAGCACTTTGTTAAAACAACAAGAATATGACAGATGACTGGATGAGGAAAACAGAGCAGCTGAGGCTGGTTTAACGCTGGGACGGCCTTCTCCATGTTGTTATTGTCTTTGTGTTTGAATCTGCTGGGATCATTTTACAGTCCTCTTTCATTTGGTACTAAGAGCTGATGCACGTGACCGGACCCTTTTAGCAAATTAACAATACAAAGTGAGTCTGTCGCAGCTCAGAGCGCCACATCTGAAACTTCTCTGCTGCTTTCATTTCACTTTATTGTCCCTCCAAGTGAGAACGTTGCTTGGCAGCAGCAATAAAAGTGCCGCAGATGATGCTCAGTACAACACATGACTACTGGATGGAAAACTAATACAACTTCGCTTCACCGCAGTTTACCTCCAGCAGCTTAACATCCTGGTTCTTACCCCGAGTCCAGGTCCTGGTTTTGATTATACTGAGGATTCGTGGTTTAGGTGGAATCAGAGAAATCTGGTCCTGCACTTTTCCACCTGCTGACCCACACAAAGGGTCAGAGCTGAAAGGGTGAACTTTAACCTCACCTGGTGCACCGGATTTGTAGGAAAACAGGCGTCCTGTAACCTGCCTGATGGCCACTTCCTGTAAGCTCCTGCGTTCCATCAAAGCCCTGAGAAACCAGGATCAGATGTTCACTTTGTTTACATGTTCAAAAACACAAAATCAGAACCAGGACACTCAGAGATGCTAACTTCTCAACCAGAATTTTTCAGCATTAAACACTTGACATTCTCCCCAAACTGAGCTTTTTGCTTTAATAGTGAAGTCTGTGTATTTAATCCAGGATCAGAAAGACACATTTAAACACACTAAGTAAATGTCAGCATCTGACACCTTTGGATGAGAAAAAGTTGGTTTTTCACATCCAGCCGTGCACACTGACCACCTTAGTCTGACTCTTTGCTGTGTAAGACTGTTCTGTTAGGTAAAATCTTCCTAAATATGAATCAGAAAGGCCATAATAAGAGCCAGGGCAGCAGCAATAAAATGACAGCATGGAAACACAAAGCAAAATAAAACAGAAACAAAGGAACGAACCAAAGACGCAGAGGACCTGCAGCCAATCGCAGGGACTCACATGTGTTTGTTTGTGTCGTGTGGCCTCTGATTGTCGCTTTGCATGCAGCATGAGCGCCTTCAGGCCGCTGACGGCAGCTGTGATTGGTTATTAAACACAGATCTCAGCTGTGGTTGGTTACTGTCGGGGCAGGTGTCCTCGACTGTCTCTCATAGATGATTTTTTCTTTTGTCTTCTTGCTTGGAAAGATACCAGTTCTCAGCTGATTGTTAACTGGATGGACTACGACCTGTTGGAATATATCGAAAATACGTCCCTGTGCTCCCTTTGTCTGAAAGAAGTCTAATTAAGCACTGATTGGTCAGATGCTGCTCACCTCACAGAGACTTGCTTGCATCCTTTGCTGTGGGAATGTGGGACGCAGAGAGGCAACGGTCCTCTTTTAAAGAAAACGTCCAGATTTGGAGGTTGGAGGTGGAGTAAGTTATACGTTTATCTCGTGTCCCATTTGGGAATCTTGTGTTTGGCACTTTGTTTCACTCACCTTTAGTTTTAGGTACTAAAAACCTCCTGGTTGGGTTTAGGCAAAGGCAACAGTAACCAGTATACACTAAAACTGATGCTTACCCAGTGCATTTAAACATGGCTGTAAGGGTTCCTTTACAGGCGATGAGATGGGGGTGTGACTGTCTCACTGTTGCCATAGCCCTGATGCTAAAGGACATCCTGTTTGTATCTGTGGGACGTCAGCAGCTTTCATGTAACCTGAGAATGAGAACAGGCCGATCTACAGCACCGACTGTCTGTATCAGACAAGCCCTTCTTCAGTTGACTAACGGATTATTTATTGCAGCTCGAAACTCAGACGATGTTTAGCCTCATATGATGTCAACTGCATTTAAAAAGCTTGGATAATTATAATTGGATTTCTTTTTCTTGGAAGAATGACATTTTTTCCTTAATTGAATCCATTTTCCTTTAATAAACCAGCAGAGTGACTGTTGGGTCCCCGTTTGCTCTGTAAACCATCAGAAAACAGTGAGAAACGGCTCTTTGTGTGCAGCAACAGTGCAGGTGACGCCGTCGCTGTTTACATCATCAGTGAAACCCGTTCACCTGAGGCTCCTCTGTAAGGAGCACAGCAGCTTTTTAGTCATGTGACAAACAGTTTTACTAGCAAATCAAACATCTATCAGGGTGTTAAAGTGACTTATTTATGATGGAGAGTTTGAGGAAGATTTGCAAAAACATCCTTTAAATGTATCCAAAGTTCACAACTTAACTTTATTCTTCCTTGTGCATCAAATGAAATGTTTTATTCTATCTTTACACAAAGATTTTGTGTTTATTGGAGGTTTTAAATGTAATTCTTTTTTCATTTCAAACCACAAACGTGTGAAACGCTGTGCTGCAGCTCTTTAATCCTGGACTTTTTCCACGACGTGCAGCCTGAGAGTCGCAGCCCCTTTAAAGTCTTTAACTGGAAGCATATTTAACCTGGTGCAGGTAAACACCAGGGCCAGCCCGCCCAGCCCTCCTAATGTAAACTGAGAGGACAGAAGAAAGAAAGAGCAGCTGTCAGTCTTTTCATGGCAAACAGGACTGAGGACTTAACATGAACAGAGCTTCATTTTTTAAATGATTTCCTCAAACTGCCGCTCACTGCAGAAGCAAATCTGACATTTTTACATCTGTTTTGGGGACTACTTTCAGTGGTGGATTAATACACATTTAGTGCTTGAAATCCCAGCTGGGGATTCTGGGAAGATGTTGTAAGATGTTTGGTTTGTCAGATCGGTTTGTTGTCCTGCAGAAGAAGCTGGTGATGTCGTTCAGAGTGAGGCATCTCAACTACTGCTCATCACAGACGAGGACTCACGACTCAAAACTTCTGGAGTGAAGTAGTTTGGTTTAGTTGGTCACCACCAGCTGCAGGTCAGAGTTTTGTAGACCCTGTGAAGAATCTCAGCTTCTCTAACACCAGGGTTCATGTTCCCCAGAGGATAAATCCTTTGGTGCAGGTCCAAGTTTTCATGTAGCTGTGAGAAAGTTTTGATGTTCACTGTCCTCAGAGGAGGAATCTCTGCTGACCCTCTCACTCTTCCTTCAGAACCAGCAGCAAGTAGAGATCCATGTTTTTAATGAAATATGGAACTACTGGATGGATTGTGGTGGGATTAGTCTCAGGTATTCCTGCTACCTGTGGGATGAGCTGTAAATTGGTTTTTTATCTTGTGGCACCACAGCTGTGGATCAGCATGCTACATATCATGCATGTTGATGTGTCCCTGACACTGTGCAGCTGTCATGGGTTCTTGTGGCAGATTTAAATGGGACTGGACCCTGTGTCTGGTTTTAAAGGGTTGAAAAAGCAGAGACTGTGATGGAGCTGTAGATGAGGGTCACCATGAGGCACACAGGAAGCAGTCTGATCATTCACATCTGCACCTCCAGCTCACTCATCCTCTCTCTGACTCGTTCTCTTCCAAAGTCACAGTTTTCTCATTTACAGAGGGGAGCTGGAGCAGCAGCTACATGGAAACACACACACACACACACTGTATCTGTGTGTGTGTGTGTGTGTGTGTGTGTGTGTGTTTGGACAGATGGGTACTCTGTGTGTGTGTGTCTGTGAGTAAACATGGAGAACAGAGGATGACATGATGAAGGAGGGTGTGTTCACTTACACGTGTCAACAGTCAAATCCAGAATTAGCAGTTTAGGTTAGGGCCCGCCTCCTCTGAAGGCCGACGCCCACTTTAATCACACCTGCTGCTGTTATGGTGGCTCCTGAGGGTCTCTGTGTGAATCATGAAACGAACGAGTGCAGGAGCCCCAGAATGTTTGCTCCAGTGACTGATCAGGAAACATCAACAAAAAAGCACAAAAACGTCCCTTAAACCTGTGAGATTTTATCTTTGAAACCTTCTTTTTTAACCTTCTAATTTAAAATGTGCGTTGCTGTTCCCTCACAGTGGACCTGAGGCAGTTGCCTGTGTTGCCCGATCGGTAGTCCAACTTTGAAGTAAACTTTATTCTTACGTGGCGCTGCGAGAAAGCTATGTGTTAAATTGAATGTTTTTCTAATGGGATTTGGTTTGCATTTTCAGTAGTATATATTAAATGATTTCATGAAGTCTGACCTTTAACCTTCAGGTACCTTTGAGCCTTTAGGAAACATTAGCCGGGCTGCAGTCTGAACTTTCAGGTGTCCCATAACACGAGTTAATCTACTGAACGTCTGGTCAACTCTTCCCCTCTGAGTGTGTGACAGAGGGGATTAGAGAGGATTTAATAAGATTTATAATAAACCAGCCGTCCTTTTAACAACATACCAAACAGTGTTTGTGCTGCATGTTGGCAGGAAGTCTGTTTAGCTTCATCTGATAAATCAAATCAGAGTCATAATATTCTCCCTGCAGCAGCTGATGGAGGAGTCAGGGAATGCTGTTTGATGGTGTTTGACTCAAATGTCAGTTTATCGTTCCCAATTTCTACGTCAGATTCGAGCTGAACAGAGTTATAACCCTAAGAACCAAAAGATCAGCCAGCCACAGCAGCAGCATGTCCTTACTGATGTGTCAGAGGAGTGGGCAGCAGTACACAGTCTTTGGAAGACTAAAAGGGGGATTTTATGGTCTAAACTAGGTGTAAGAAACATGTTTGATGGTTCAAACTAGACCTGAGATGGTTTTTGAGTATCTTAAATGTATGTTTGATGGTCTCCACAAGACATGAGACAGATTCTCATGGTCTAAAGTGAACATTTGATGGTTTAAGCTTTGTATTTGGTTTGAAGTGGGTATTAATACAATTATTATTGTAGAGTCTTTACCTTCCAATATAAAGCGCCATGCGGCGACTGTTGTTGTGATTTGGTGCTATATAAATAAAATTGAATTGAAATTGAATTGAATTAAATGGTCTGAACAAGATGTAAAAGGTTTTCTGTGGTCTAGAATCACTATTTTAGGATCTAAATTAAGCCTAAATTGGTCTAAATTGGTGTTTAATGACCTAAACAATGTTGTTGACGTTAACTGAGTTTTGTCAGAAACCATTTCCTTAATAAAATACAAGCTATTTTTGGCATCCTCTGGCTCCACCTTATTTTTATCTTTATGCTGATAAGAGAGTTTATGTGAATCCAGAGGAAAACATTGACCTTTTCTGCATGATAACTGTGTGTGTGTGTGTGTGTGTTTCCATGCACACACTCTCCTCCCTCATCGCTGAGCTGGCCCTGAAATCGGGTTTTATGAGTTCTTGAGTCGTCCGTTTGCAGAGATCAGTCTTGTGTAAATGGAGGGGGATTAGGGAGCGAGGCAGCAGAGAGAGATGAGCTGTGAGGTGAAGGCTCGCAGAGGTCGGACACACTCCAGGAAACACAAACCTGTCGTCTCTGAGTGTAAATGAGCTGCTGGAACTTCTTGTTTCTCACCTCCTCTGTTGCTCCACCTGTCACCAGACTTCACCCGTGTTTAGACTGTTTAAACTCCACCTGCACTCACCTGAAGCTCTGCATGCTGCTCTTCTTTGTCCTGTTTTGGCCTTTTTAGTTCCACTGAGGGGGAATTTTAATGCAGCAGCATGCAGTGATATTTCAGACGGTCATCTTCCAACTTTGTGTCAACACTTCTTTTGGTCTTTTTCCTTTTTTTTGTTCTGACAGGAAAAGCTTTCCAAAAACCACAGAAGCTGCACATTACTGAAATTCTTCCGATTTAATGGCAACAATGCTTCAAATCTGCATCTGGACCAGCTTCAAAATTCCACCCACTGATGGACAATCATGTGACACATGCAGCAGATTGTTTTCTCACATTAGTTCATGAAAAAATACATGAAACGGCTCAAAGATGCTCTCCTGCCAAAATACATTAACTTTTCTTTCAATTTTAGAGAAATCGTTCCAAAAGGCTTTAATATTGTCCTGTTAAGGACATTTTATCTGAGTTTAACCCATGGGAGCTGTAGCAAAGAAAATATTCCGTTAATCTGAACTGTTACTCTCCAGTGCAGCGGCAGATACTTATTTATCTTTCAGCCACACACATGTTGCAGCTTTTCACTGAGAAATTACAGTGAAGGAATGTTTTGGCTGCTTCTGCACTCATGATAAGAAAATTTCATGAATTTTTATGACAGTTGATTTTACAGCTCACAGAATTAGATCAAGGACGAGCACTGCGACTCATTTCCCTTCCTTTCTGCAGACACATGTGAACGTATGTCTGTCCACAGCTCGTCTACATTAAGCAGCTCTGATTGGCCAGCTCCTGTCTAAAGCTGCCAATCAGAGCTGCAAACATGGAGCCAGGGCTGTAAACGAGTCCATGAAAGCTTGCTTGGGTTGAGCTTTAACATGAGTTCCGTTTACCCCAAAATCAAATGCATACTTTCACTCTGGTCTGTTCCTACATGAAGCTGCCCACAACAACAACTGTGGATTTTTTATGAGGTCATGATTTCTAGAAAGAGACGTTTTTGTGTGTGTTTTGTGCCCATCATACTAATGAAGAAGCAGACACCACTACAACCCTCAAAACTGGACACCTCACATCACCAGAGTCCTGGTGGATAAACAGCACTGCAAGGCATCTGATGTTGGGCTGAACTGCACCTTTAAATAGAATAAGAAGAAAAAGAAAGCATGGAAACAAGAGGCAAAGGTTTTCAGCTAAACAGGCTACACAATAAATCCAGTTTGCAAATGAAAATGTCTGTCAGAGCGAACTCATTCCAGCACTAATGTCAGTGAAACTAGTTCTTCAGCTATTTTTAGCATCAGGAGTGAAAAACTGCCCACTCTCAGCTGTATGTGACAGTAACCTGAAAACCTCTGGACTCTGGAAGACGTCACCTTGATTCTGCTCCAGTAACAGATTGAGTTTTGTGTCTGCACATGAAGAAAAACACAGAAGCTGTCCTCTAAATTAGCATCAGACTGACAGATTGGTCTCTTACGCTCTCTCACAGGATCACTGTGTTTGTTTAGGAGCTTCAGGAGTTCAGGCTGCAGGCGCTATTCTAAGAAACAATGAATGAACGGAGCTTTTATTTCTTTATCTTTGTGAAGTGGTGACGATGATGTAAGCGAGACAATCGCCTCCGAATTGTCGCTTAAACTGCGTTAATGGACTCGCTAAAGTGCCGGCCGCCTCCGCATACGCACACGAGCCGCCCATTCACACCGTTTATCAGCGCGTCGCTGCTGCTGACATTCTTAAACTCCCAAATCGTGACTTTGATTTTCTGTATGGACGCCCACGAGCGAGAGACATCAGGGAGAGAGCAGGAAAGGTGATGTGAGGCTCTTATGCAACACCGGCGGATGGTAATTGGGTCTTGTTGGTCTGGAGGTTTCTAGGAAATATAAACTACAGTGTGTGTGTGTGTGTGTGTGTGTGTGTGTGTGTAAGAAGTCAGTTAATCCCTGCAGAGTTTGTTGAGCTTTAATGTGTGTTGTGTCTCTGTGGGTCAGGCTAACTTTGCACAGTTCCAGCTCCTCGAATGTGAATATTTTATTCTTTTCTTACTTCACATGTTTGCAGATTGACTTTCAGAGCTCCCTTTTACTTTTTATACTCAAAATCTACATTCAGACTAAAATGAGAACTCTATCCAGGGTCCAGGGTCCTGCTGAAGTCTTAAATGATTCAGCCAAAAACCGTCCCCACACTGTGATCGCCTACATAGAAAACTATCTGCACAGGAAGGCAGCAGCCACTGCGTGAAAATGCAATATTTGACTTCTGTTTCAAACAGCTTCACTGGCTGTGACCTGCAGAGGAAAAACGCTTCATTGGTTTTCAGACACGCTGCAGTAAATCCAGTCGTCCTGGGCTGCGGTAATGACACTGAGCTCCTGGTGGGAACCATTAGCTGCTTTAAACGCCGCCTGACTCCAAAACCTCCGACCGCTGCTGCAGAGTCAGCAGGAAGAGTCCAATCAGCTGTGTGTAGCTCACATGTGGCTCACACACACCCACAATCGTGAGTGTGAGTGTGTGTGTGTGTGTCAGACTGAATTCACTCGCGTCTCTGCTGACATGTTGTAAAATGTCTGCATGTTACAATCAGCACTTGTCGACCACTGTGTGAGTGAATCAGCCGTTTCAGGAAATTCAGGATGGTGATGGCGCCCTCTGCTGGTCATAGTGACTATGAACAAACCGTAAGTCACGTGGCTTACAGAGTAACTCAGTGTAGGGAGGTTGGGGTTGATGGATGGGTTGAAACAACGCTGGACGTTCTGTCTGTTTGCTGTTTGAATGTTGATGATACAAATGTAGTTTGGACATTTTCTAACCGTCTGTCTCCATCTGTCTGTCTCAGGTGAGGCTCCGGGCACGGTGAACTTTGTCCTCTCTAAAGAAGGAGGTGATCTGTCTCTGGTGGAGCAGGCGAACGTCTGGCTCTTCCTCCGTTTGGCCAAGACCAACCGCAGCCGAGCCAAAGTCACCATCCGCCTCTTCCAGCAACACCACCCCCCGAGTGGACATCCGTCTCTGCCGCAGGACGACATCCTCCTGGCGGAGAAGACGGTGGACACCCGTCGCAGTGGCTGGCACACCTTTCCGGTGTCGGCGGCCGTGCAGGTGCTGCTGCAGAGCTCCACGAGCACAACCCTGAGCCTCAGGGTGTCCTGCCCGCTCTGCCCTGATACCGGAGCCACCATCGTCCTGGTCTCGGGCAGCTCTGAGACATCACAGCGCAACAACCAGCGGGAGCAGTCCCACCGGCCCTTCCTCATGGCCGTGGTCCGGCAGGGGGATGGCAGCGACTCGCAGAGGCGCCGGAAGCGCGGGCTGGAGTGCGATGGGAAGGTGCGTGTCTGCTGCAAACGACAGTTCTATGTCGACTTCAAAGACATTGGCTGGAACGACTGGATAATCGCGCCACGCGGTTATCATGCCAACTACTGCGAGGGCGAATGCCCCTCCCACGTGGCAAGCATCACTGGGTCTACGCTGTCCTTCCACTCCACTGTCATCAGTCACTACCGCATGAGGGGCTACAGCCCCTTCCAGAACGTGAAGTCATGCTGCGTGCCCACCCGGCTACGAGCCATGTCCATGCTGTACTACAACGAGGAGCAGAAGATCATCAAGAAGGACGTCCAGAACATGATCGTGGAGGAGTGTGGCTGCTCGTAGACGGAAACCTGAACCGGACCGGACAAACTGGACTGGAAAGGATATGAGAGGAGGAGGAGGAGGCTCTCTGAACCCAGAGAGGGAGGAGAGGAAGATGACTTTCTGATCATCACATCACTTTTATCTACTGCGTTCCATCCTTCGCCTCCGTCCATCCCTTGAGGTCGCCCTCTAGGGTAAAAACTCTTCTCCAGACTCGTCCAGCAGAACTCAGAGAGTCTCCATGGCACTTTCAAAAAAAAGAGAAAAGAAAAGAAAAAAAAAAAAGAATCTCTAATATATTTTTGTTACAAACGGAGGGAGCGAGGCTTATTTATGTGGCTGAGACGTTCAAGCACCACTCAACCAGTCCGACTTCGGAGAGACGAGGTGCCTGAAAAACAAACAACAAAAGAAGAAAAAAAATCTCAAAACTATGCAACTTGTTTCACGTATTCCGACCTTATTGTATTTTATTTGTCTCTGTTGGTTCGTTTCCCAAATGTTTACTTTTTCAAAAATGTTGGAGGAAGAAAGAAGAAGACTCTTTTGTATTTTATTTGGAAGTATTCATTTGTGGTGTGTGTGTGTGTGTGTGTGTGTGTGTGTGTGTGTGTGATGGAGTGTGTGTTGAGAGATACTTGAAAGAAACAAGTTGGCTCGGCTGCTGGAACCAAACACTTCTTTATGTTATAATTATTATTGTCAGTAAGTATATTAATAATATTATTATTGTTAATAATATATTGTGTTATTATGTCTCTTTTTTTTAAAGAAGCGTTTCAAACGTTTTTATTTTTTGCACTATAGCGACACTCGTGTTCAGATTAGCCACAGACAGAGAGGACAGACCAGAGGGAGGTCACAGGTTTGATCCCCACAAGTCTTAAGAAAACACCTGGAACGTGTCACCAATTGTGTCACTTCCTGGCTGCTGAAGCCTGAAGCTGGCGTTTAACGCCCACTGCCAGAGAACCTTGATTTGGCCAAAAGTATGTGGACAGGCGGCTGACTCACATTAGAATGTACGTTTGATTTCAGGATGTTGGTCTTGATGCTGTTTCACAATAAAAGCCAGATTCTAGCAGAAACGCTGCCCTTTCTGTTTATTTCTGTCACTGAGCTGCTCACGCCCAGCTCTCTGTTCTTATTCCAGAGCAACAGTGGAGGTTTATTGACTAGTGCTAACTTTATTCATTACTATGCTGATGACACAGTAATTTACTCATCAGCCCTCCTCATTGACAGAAAGTCTGTCTGATTTAAAGTGGACCTATTCTGCTCATTTCCAGCTCCATAGTTTGATCTTTGGACTCTACTAAAGCAGCTTTGCATGAGTGAACGGTCAAAAATAATCCTTCTTTTTCTTATACTTGGTGCAGCCCCTCAGCCCATCCTCTTTGAAACAAGCTGTTTAAACTCCTCCCCCTTCAATTCAACTCTTTTCTGATTGGCTGCCCATCACAAATAGAAGGTTTTAACAGCATGTCAGGGATATCCCTCTCTATGACATCATACAGATTCAAGAGTAAAGAAACTGTTTCTACATGTGTAACATGAACAGGAGATGTATGACAGGAAATCAGGAAAAGCAGAATGGGTCCACGTTTTATAAAAAGATTTCTAATAAAAAAAAAATCTCTGCTTCAGTTTGCTTTAATACACTAAACATCTCCAGAAAAATTACGTCTTAAATTAGTTTCACTGGTGAAACTTCTCAACTCACCTGCAGTTTTCTGGCACCTACTGGCCACTAGAAGAACTGCAGGTTATGGCAAGTCAGTTGTGGCGGTTTCTGATTGGATAAATCTGCACGTGTCTGTTGTTATATAGCTGTGGTAGCCAACCAGTTAGCAAGTATAGATTAATATGTTTGTATCAAGCTATTTACTTACATGAGCTAATCGGACCAGGAACCTTCGGTCTGTTCGTCACAAGCTTCGAGGAATAAAGTGGAGAATTAAACAAAGCACTTAGAAAAAGTACCGTTCACACACTTTCAAACCTCTCCGAACCACGTTCACGTCTTCGTCTGTGGTGAATGTTTACAATGAACTCAAACTAAAGCGGCCTTTACTCCTTTATTAAAGTAACATTATGAGTTTTAAGGGATTTTTCCCACACAGGCGCTAGAAGTGAAAACAATTTTTAGTTAATATTGGATGAGGCTTTATTATAAAGATCCTTAAAGATTGGCAAATCTCTGTATAACTGACTGCAGAAAAAGCAGGACTAATATGAATATTAATCATTAAAAAAGTTATTTAACAATGCACTTTGGATACATTAAATGGGACTTCTCATATTAATTATAAAATCGACAGTTGATCTGGATTTAACGGTGACATTACAGATGTTAAAGTTGGATATTTAATGTCTTAGTTTGCTTTAGGAGACCAAAGAGTCGAGTTTGTGCATTTGTTTGTTTATTATTAAAAGAAAAGAAATGAGTTTATGATCTGATTCATGTGGATTTCACAGAAAAATACAGAAAATGATTTTGTGTTTTAACAGACGGATGACTTTTGTTTAATTTATGCTTTAGAGTTTTACTGTTTCAATTTTAATATTTTTGGTCATTTTGGAACAAATGTCTTCAGTTTCTCTTTGAGTTCTCTGCTGTTGTTTTCGTCCTCTCGCTCGCTGCACATCAAGAACTCCACTTCCCACAATGCTTTACTCTCTCATTGTTCTGAACTGAAAAAAAAGAAAAAAAAAAGACAATCCACAGCCGCTAAATTTGGGAGAAAACAAACGTCATCCAATCAGATTCCGGCTGTTTCTGTGTGTCAGTATTGTCAGTTTGTTCACCAAAAGTTTTGGAGTGTTTGTCGCCTTTTTGATGAAGTTACATGTTTTTACTTTTTGGATTTTTTTGTTGTTGTCATGGTTTTTGAAGAGGGCGGAGCCTCTTCTTGTTCTTCTGGACTTTGTGGGACGAACTCAGAGTTGGTCCTGTGTGTACATGGACACAAACAAAACGTCAGTGCAGAAAAAAAAACTCAAAAAGAAGCAAAAAGTGAAAAAAAATAAATAAAAGAAGTGGTTGTTATTTGTTCAGATTTTGTTCTTTTTATCGAGATGAAAAAAAAATACTGACACTGAACAAAGTGGACAAAGAATAAAAAGTCTATTTTTTATTCTGTATATATGGAAATCCAGATTCCAGTATGTTGCATTGCTTTGTTGTACAAATCAAATGTGCTTGTGGCATTTTTCTAATCTAATTTATTTTACAGTATTTTTTGTTTTTCTGCTTCACTATTAAAGTTTAAAGGATGTACACGAGAGTCACGAGTCATCGTTTCTTTTCCTGACAGTCGTTAGGGTTCAAAGGTCTGCTCATCTCAGAAATTCATCCAGTCCTAAACGAGACATACGGCTGCCAATCATCTGCATGAGAGTAGTGTCTAATTAGAGAATACATGCCCAAGTGGTAACAGTATAAACAAAGCAAAGTAGGTCCAAGGACTGAGCCCTGTGGGACCCCACATGTAATGAGGGCAGGTAATACAGGAACACTGTCCACAGTGACTCTGAATACTCTGAGAAGTAGGATGAGAACCATTTGAGTGCCTTTCCACTCATTTCTAAGTCTACTGATGAGAACAGCCAACTGTGTCAAATACTTGCAGGGTTTTTGTGCTCACAGCTGTTTTTAGACTACAGTCCACATCCCCACGGTGCTTTATTACCTCCACCAAGGAGGTCCTGTTTCTGGTGTCATTCTGTCTGTAAACTCGATAGCTGGAAAAGTTTTGAATGAATTCTGATAAAACTTTGTAGGGATGTAGAGTGGCCTCATGTTAACAATCCATTCAAATCTGGCTTCCATCCACCAAAGTCAAAGGTCAACTTCATGATTTACTGGTGGAAAATTGACAAAAAGCCTTAAAACCTAGAAACTATGATTATTACAAGTGTGCTGTGTGTATTATCAACATATAGGAAGTACTGTATAAAGATTTAAAATATCATGTCATATCTGACCTCTGACCTCTCCATCAAGTCAATAAATTGATCTGAAGGTCAAAGTGATAATAGTGCTGTATAGAGCTGTTTAAAACTGTGTTTCTTACTGCCATTGTTTGTGTTGACAACAAAAAGGCATATAGGGAATGATATATGGGGATTCTAAATATCACCTTACTCTGACCTCTGACCTCTTTTTAAAGGTCAAATAAGGTCAAACTTTCATAAAATGTCTTTTATCTTTAAAACTTTGCTTAAAATTCTGCTGCCTTTGTTTATATTGATAACATGTAGGAAATTATTCTGGTATATGGGGATTCTAAATATCACATTACAGTTTGCATCTTAATATCATGTCACATTTGACCTCTGACCTCACTTTTACGTTTCACATCTGCCTTTCTTTGACCCCAGAATGTGTTTTATCTTTAAAGAAAGTCTGTTAGGAGAAAGAGAACGAGCTGCTAGTTAGTAGAAATATACTGGAGGATAATTTTATATAATAAGCTCAAGTTATTCATGTGCACTTATTTACAAATCAATACCTGTTATCATTACCTACTTCTACATAATGAATATATACAACATATAATACTATTCCCTTAAAAGTAAATACTGCCCAGAGACTGAGCTGGCTTGGCGGAGGCTTCGCTCTCAGAGTGCTTCTTGATCTGT
>VUQS01029029.1:5038-37804 GCA_015108495.1 Heterochromis multidens | reverse complement strand
GGGGTCGGGGGGGGGGGGGGGGGGGGGGGGGCGCCCCGGGGGGGGGGGGGGGGGGGGGGGGGGGGGGGGGGGTTGCTCTTCATGGGCCCACGTGGGGGTCAGAACGTGGGGATTCAGTGGTATGTGGCTTGGGTAGCAGTTAGGGGCCGCAGCAATGGCGGTCTGATCCCTTGGTTGCCAGAAAAATATGAAGAGTGTAAAGATGCCATTCAGTCAAAGCAGCAGTGTGTGTGTGTGTGTGTGTGTGTGTGATGGGAAAATCTAAAAAAAATGCTGTTGGAAAAGCGGTATAGATATTAAATTGATCTAATTAAACCCAGTAAGTAAAGCTCACTAAAGTGTGTAAGTTACCATTATCACAACTTTATCTTTAAGACACAGCAAAATCTGTCTGTAATTACAACTTTGTATCCCATTAAATTAGTTGATGCGTTGCTTCGGTGTTTTATTAGAGCGTGTAAGACTCTTTCAGCCATTTTCTTCCAGCTGCAAAGAAAAACAGCTGAAAATTTTGTGTAAGGTCAACAAGCACAAGAGCTTAGGTTCCCTGTTTTAGTATTATGTCACTATTATGGCTTCTAACAATAAAACTGCTTTAAAACTACTCAAAGCCGAAAGGGGGAAAAAACAAAGGAATAAAGCTGATCTTAAGGATCTGTATTTCTTATGGATGCTCATCAGGGAAGAAAAAAACTTCAGACCCTCTTATTACCTTATTTTAGGGTCTTTATATCATTATATAAACCACCTTGAGATGACTGTTGTCTTGAATTAATGCTGTATAACTAAAACTGAACTGTATTCTGGAGCAGGTTAGGTGTGCAGCATAAATTACCATGCCGATCTACCCTGGTAAGAAAGCCCCAGGTTAAACCTGACGTTACCTCGCTCAACCCCAAGTCCTGCTTTCTGGTACAGGTCTCTGATGTTCTCTGTAATACTATTGTAAATAAAGTAATTTGTGAAAAAAAAAAACTGATTTGGAGACATAACACTTAGGAAATGAGTTTTCAAAAAATGTGTTGGGATATCATCTCTAATTAATCTAGAGACTAGTCTAGGAATGATTGTTAGCTAGACTGACTGCTCCTTTATTAGATTTCCCCCCTTTAATTTGTGTCAGGAAGCTATGAACACCAGCATGTGTCTTTAGTAAAATGAGCCACAGTGAGTGTTTAATTGTACTGCTTGAGTGCAGCATGTTATGTGACTGCTTTTAAAAGCTTTGTGCTGGGTTGGTTTGCCTCTTTAACCAATTCTAGCCTTGATGTCCTTGACGTAAAAGTGTCATTACACGCACTCTGTGTCGGACGTCCTCACCGGGTAAACAACTCCCTGCCCTGTCTGTTTGGCATAGTACAGAAAAATCTATGCCAAACAGACAGCTCTAATTTTGGTTCCCCTGCTCTGCTGCCATTGATTGGAATTTGTAAATTTTAATCAACCACCTAATGAGAGTGCCTACAACATGAAGCCAGATGTTTTTCTGCCTCCCAACAAACTAGTGGTGATGTTTTTTTTTTCCTAAGAATATCACAAGACTCCAATAATCAGAAGGCAAACAGCAGCACCCAGGATCCTGAGAGCAGTTTGATATTTCCCTGGTTTTCCTGTATATACGTTTCTTTTTATCATGCCCTCAGGAAATTTTCAGGCTATGGAGAAGGATGGTCAGTAAAAGCCATACATGGACTTGGCTCAAAGTCTTTGATCTTTTCCAGTAAGACTGAAAAGGGAGAGGCTGCTTTCAGTGGCAGCTGGTTCAACAGCATTGGAAACCCACAGGATTTGATGGTGATGTACTTGTGGAACTTCCTCATGTTTTTTTGGAGTCGGCACATCAGCTGGACGAGGTCTGAGGGGCCTTCATCTCCAAAATTACCTTATATGTGCCGATGCAGGGTTTCAGCACTTGTCCACCCGCTCCAGCGCTAATTGTGTGACACAAAGAGATGCTTCAATTTATTTCCTACTTCCAGCGTTAAGGGAAATTGTTCATATGATTCAGCCTATGTAGTAGTCAGTAGACATACAACGTCTCTGATCATATTATTTGCCTTTTATTCTTTATTAATTTTTTAACTTCACTTGTTTTTTTGAGCTGACACACTTGACACTTAAGTCTTATTTGTAACACTGATGTTAGGCTATTGAGGTACGTTAACGTAAAGGTTGTAACTTTTGTCTTCGGCAGAAAAAAAATCCAGATAGTTGATGCATAATGTACCGTGGTTCAGTGTCTTTTTTAGGGTTTGTTTTTTGTTGCTGAACACACCATGATCCAAGTCTTTATCCACCACACAATGCAACAGGTGCACCAAGTTTGCTATAACTTTAATAAGTTTGCCTACAGTGATTAAAGCTATAGTGGCAGGCAGTGTGAGTGTAAAATATGAAGGCCTACCCCCCTTTGACATTTAGCCTAGCTGTCGAGCTATCATAAAAGAGTCTTACTTGAAGCGTTATGTGTAGAATATATGAAATGGAGAGTCGAGTCAGGGATATTTGACCCAACAATTCAGATCCACAACTCTTAAGGGCACCCTACTAGGACCCACCTGAATATTTTGCATTCTGTCATATAGCAACATCAGTCTTGGCACCTATTTGTTCCCTGTAAGGTTTAAGAAATATAGTAAAGCTGGTGTATTTCAAAATCCAGACCACTCCAGGATGGCTAAAAACCTCCACACTCTCCGTCGTGTGACCCTTTTCTAGTTGAATTACAAATGACACTCCCTAATAGGAATGTTATGCTCTCGACCATGATGAGCAGTCTTCTGGTGAAAACCTCAGAGATTCTGTTGTACTGTGCTTATAGTGACTGAAGTAGCCTCAAGAAGAAATGAGTAGGAGGCGTCATTTATCTGTAACTCCACACTGTATTTATTTCCATTTTCAGTCTTCATCTTTAACCAACACAGACTGAAGAAACTTAACTTGAGGCAGCTTATCTGCCCTCTAAGGATTTTTTTTTTCAGATATGCAAAAGTCTGCCACAAGACCTATAAAACAGGCCTTGATGTGTAAAGTTTTTGGGAGTTCCCCTCTAAGTTCCCATTTTTGTACATTAGAGGCAGGCAGTGCAGCCTTCCCATGGTGTGCCGCTTGTTTGCCCCCACAGGAAGACCATATTAAAAAGCCCCAATAGAAGCCTGAACCCAACTGCGTCACACTTCCTCGTGAAGGTTAGAGGGCGGACAATAATGGAATCAAGGGGAGATGTGTCACTTCTTGTATGTGGAGGGATCTGCTTGCGTGACATAATTTTGAAAATCCTGCATTTGTTCACTACTGACAAACTTTTTTTTTTTTAACACATTGTACATGAGCACACATTCATGTTCAATATTACAAGACACACACAGAGTCAGACACTCCAGGGAATGCATAGGAGTGCTTCGCTTAAGCCTTACAATGACGTAAGGAGACAGTTATGCACACAAAGTAGGCTTTTCTCAGCGCAGCCCCGTGGCCATGTAGGCAGACAGAATCCACAGTAACGCATCAAGGAACTGTTGAGAAGCTGGAGACTCTGAGAAAAAGCTAATATCCACATTAATTTTCATGTTAGGCCCCTCAGTTTAATAAAACAATGTGGTCTAACAGGGTCATGTACTCCCTATCATGTGATGTAGTCGTTCGCATGAATGTTTCTGTTTTTAGGCTTGTAACACATGATCATGACCTCCTGCCAGCCCTGTTGCATGTGTACCTAATCTGATCTGACCCTCATAGAATTTTATAGCATTTATAAAACAGTTAACACTGTTTGATCGTTTCTGTTGAACATATAAAGAAGTCAGAGTAAATGAGTGTCATCAGTGCCATGCTTATCAGAAGCGTTTGCGATTCAAACCAGTTTGAGGACGATAAAAATTAGGTTGTTTTTTTTGTTTGTTTTTTAAGATTTCTTTTTGGGCTTTTTTGCCTTTATTGACAGGGTAGCAGTGAAGAGAAGACAGGAAACAGGGGGAGAGAGCGTGGGGAAGACACATAAGGCCATAAGGCAAATGGGCACCTGCTCAACCAGTGAGCTAAATTGGTGCCCAAAATTAGTTCTTAAAAATATACGTCTACCACACATGCACAGGCAGTATAAAAGATGGACGTAGCCACCATGACATCACCCGCATCAAGTACCAGACTAATAAAACATTTCATCAATACTGAAGCACCAACTTCTTAGATAGGCTGTGCCATATATCTTGCCATAATATTTGTCAAATAAATCCATTAAAATGCTCCAGAAGGCAGCAGCAGCATGGTGCAGAAGTCCAGTTCAGTGACCCTAATTAATGGACCTGAGGCCTAACACACATGGATTGGCTCCAGCTGTTTGTGTTGGGACATCTGTGAAAAATGTGGCTGTGCCTCTAACTCCAATATCCAGGTGGATGATTTAAATAACAACAGAATTGTTATGAAGGGAGAAGCTACTCATAGAGGTCAAAAACAGCTGTTTTGTACCAGGTTCTAAACATACTTTTTAATGATGTAGAATTGGGCATTTTAACATTAGACATAACTGTCAATCGCAAGTTGTTAGCCAGTTGGGATTCCCTGAATAATCCTCCTTTCTGACACTTAGAATGACCAAAATTTTATAAAAATGGACTTAATGTTTTATTCAGTATGACCTGAAATGAGTGAGTGAGCCCAAAACTCATCAGGAAAGTCTTTACTGAGGTCAGGGCTGAGAGTCATTTTCCCTTCTATAGGACCTGAAGGCTTTTTGCTACCAGCGAAGTCACCCCCTGGTGGCTATTATGAAGAATACAGGTTTAAGGTGGTCCTGCATTGCTTCACTTTTCGCTTTTTCTTTTATACTGTCTGTTTGACAGTGTTACAGTGTTGTTAAAAAAAAAAAAGGCAATGTATTAGACATTACTAGTTACTTTTCGTAAAAGTAATGCTTTACGTTACTTAATTGCAGAGAAAGCAATTTGTTACACTACATGTTGTTTCTGACCTGGATGCAGTTTGCACTTTACCCTTGTGCTCTTGTCCTTTTGTGCAATAAAAATAAAAGTAATGTCCATCTCTCCACTCCTCTGCTTCACCATTTTCCTCCTCCCTGCACATGAACTGACATCAGCTAACCGTAACACAAGTGCGCAGGAAGAAAAAAAGCATGTTTGATGTTTTTGTTTCTTTCTACTCGCCCATCATGCAGATAACTGAAGAACCTTTGTAATGTAAGTAACAACATAATTGTAACTGTAATGTAACGTGTTACATTGCTGCGTTACTGAAAAGTGTAATGTGATTACAGTAACGCGTTACTTTGGAACGCATTATACCCAACTCTCATGTTGGCACTTCCACACTGGCTTCATTTTTCAGCTCCAGAGGTTTCCGCTTGGTTTCAAGACATTATGGTTTCATTTACAGCTGTGTTGAGTGTTAAGACAACATCCTGATATCATCGTGCCAGAGTAATTCAGCTTATGAATACATTAAGCCAAGAAAAACTAGAGGTACACTTACCTACATTTATTTACTATGATAACAAATAGATATACCCACCACCACACAGATGAAACTCTTGTGCGTCAGTGTAACAACACAATTAGCACATGTTTCCCGGTTCCACTTGATTGGCTTCTTAGGGGCAGGACCACCAACCCTGTTTGCTGTTACAGAGCCATGTCTTTATGTTTTAATAGTAATGCTCTCACTGCAGGCAGTCAGAACAATTTTTTTAATTTTTATGTGATGGTTACCAAAATCTTCATCCTTTCTACATAGCCCATGCTTTGGGAAAGTATTGGACTGTTCTTTGTGCTTCATTCACAGTCTCCATATGTTGCTCATATTACAGTTGCTCTGTAACTACTGTCACTATTGTAGTTCGTGTCACAGCCTGCCAAGGATCATCTCAGAGTTTATGTCATTGTCTCAATTAAATCATTTTGTTCCTCTCACCTCTCAGATCTTGTGGGGTTAAATGTTGACATGAGTGTAAAGGAACTGGTACTGGTACTCTGATAGGAGCGGTTCAGATGGGGGTAAAGTTTTGCGAGGGCATAGTGGAGGGAAGAGGAGGGGCCACAGGGCAATGTGCTGATGATGAGGGTCTACAGCCACAGTGGTACAGTAGGTTGTATTGTCATCAGCAGCCCAGATCACATTCAGTTCACTGTGAGTTCATTTTCCTCATCCCAGCTGGAGTGTATTAGTGACCACACCCTCACTAGCCAACTAACCAACCAGGCCAGCTGCCCACCCTCAGGCAGGGTATTAAAGTCCGATACATATCAAGTGTGGTTAATGGTGTTTGGGGTGGAGGAGTGAAGCTGTTTGTTTTTCTTAAACTAAGAGCCTGTATATGTGCTTCGTAGTTGTGATGAGCCGGAGCAGCTGTTGTAAGCCGGCGTTCCCGTCCATGGATTTTTTACCCCCCCATTTCTTTATCTCCCTTTCACATCTTGGCTTCCCTCTGTGCAAACATCCCATAATTCTCATGACCTCATAGCGATGTACCCCTGCATTCCAGCTTCGCATGGACCCCTCCTTCTCCCCAGACGCTCACACACAGGCCAGCAACGCTGAACTAACACACTGTCATGACATCACCTATCACCCCTGGCCACTGAACCCTGCCAGCTTTCTGTGTGAGCTCTGGGAGGGCCAGAGTGATCAGGAGTGAGTGGCTCAGGGCGGGTCACTCAGTTAAAACATAAATGAAACAGACATTTCACTGCCTGTGGCTATTTTTCACCCCATGAGGCCACAGATGCTGAAGTTCTGCCTTCACATCTGCATCCGTTAAAGTTGGGTACTGCCTCTTTTTTATGTCTAGTCTTTAAAGTTTCATTATATGATGGCGGTAGGTCCTCATTTTTGTGCTCATGTGGGTCCCGGCCTGGCTTGTCAACACCAGCAACCTTGCATTCGACATACCTCGACCTATGACCCCTTCCTCATTATGGCAGTGCCCAGGGCCCCCGGGCCACGTACATCGATCCCAGCCTCATCGCTCAGTGCTGCCGTGCAGTTTAAACAGCCACTCAGTTATGTTAACTGTCTCTGAACCTGCTAGAGGACACTTTATAATCTGGGTTAGAAAAAACTCAGTCTTTACCGAAACAATCAGGAAATTGGGATGGAGAACCGAAGGCATGGCTGCTGTGATGTTAGCTTAAGGATTTGTGCTTCAAAGTGTAGGTGATAATCCTTCTGAAAGACTTAATTCAGCCACTGAACTCAAACAGCAAATAAACAAAATAATTTAATCTGCCTTAAAATGTGGTGCATGTAAAACCCAACTCTGAGCTTGCATCTAAAGGTCAGAGACATTTTATTTTAGTAGAAATAAATCAACAGAGAGCATTATGCTGTAATCTCTAGTGGTGCTGGAGGGAAGGGTATTTCAGGGAAATGTGCTCTTCCCCTAATAGGACAAGATATTTGAGGATTTAAGCTGATGCAGTTTTAGAGCTAGGATTGGTTATGAAGAGGAATAATCAGGAAATGGAGTGTATTATGTGTTTTATTTTAACCATTAGGCATGAGTGTCGATGAACAAAGTGCAGGACTGCACGAACCCTGATTCTCTCTCACGCTGCCATCATTAAGTGAACGATGCTCTCATCCTCCTGCACACAATATGAAATTTAATCCTGGTGATTTCCTTCACAGCAGGAGGACAGCTGGTAAACAGTCCATGAACAAAGCAATACACCATCACTTAATGGAAAAAGCTGGGCATGCTTCGCTGTGTGCTGTATGAGTGAGCCTCATGGGGTAGTCAGTGGATTTGCTCCTTATTAAACTAGAGGATGGCTTGTTGCTGGCACAAATATGACACCGGTCAAGTGCTGGTTTATTAAGCAAGTAGTCAAAAAGTGCCCTTATATCCTGATTGTTCTGTCCTGTTTAAACCAGCTTCAATGCCAGGTTAAAATCTGGTAGACTGGACACATTTGTACAGTGGTGCTGAGAGCTCAGCACGCTGCAGGTCAAGAAAATACAGGAAAAGGGACAAAAGGCAAGCAAAGTAAGAAAATAGTATCACAAATTTTGCATAGAAGGATGTACAGCTTTTAGAAACATAGCCGAAAAGAGAACCACCAAATACAGACATACTGCAGAGCACCAACTACAGTGGAAATGCTGAAAACCCTTGCTGTTGCCAACCCTCCCTCATTTTATTTATTTATTTATATTTATTTTTCTTTTTGTTTTTGTTTTGTAGAAACAGTTTGTTTTTGTCTGTGTTTTCTTGATTTGTTTGTGTCCTCCAACACACTGCAGATTTGCCATGATTTGACATAAGCATGTGGTGTAGGACAAAAGAAACGGTGTGGAGAACGGTCTGTGGTGATGTGGTGACTCTGTAGAAAAAGATGACAGGCTGATGTTGGAGTTTCCAGAAGCCAGACTGTGGCTTCAAAGAATTTTCTTTCAATTTTGTCAATGTTGTGGTCTCCACTTTTTTTGTGTGTGTGTACTGATTGGTCATTAAAATGACAGAAAGTGACAGCAAGATGGTGAATGTATTGTAAGCAAATGGTGGAAACAAGCAGCAGAAATGTCACACTGTGAGACTGATGGTGGCAGATTGCTGTGTCAGCTATTGTGCCTGCAGGAGAGCCTGGAACCTTCATATGGCAGATAAGAAGATTTACTTGTGTCAGCATAATGCATCGTATGATCAGTGTCACAATCTGTAGCACACTTAAATCAGGCCTCTTAGGACCAAATTGACAACCAGACATCTAATTTAGCTGCCAGCACTGGCAGAATGGTGGCATTTTCTTTTCTAACTATACAGTGATAATGATCCTGTAAATGGAAATACAAATACATATAAATGGAAATACAGTATTTAAGGCAAAAACTGAGTTTGTACCATTCTAACAAGCTTGAAAGTCGATATTTGGTATGACCACCTTTATTCTTCAACACAGCCTGAACTCTCTTTCTTGTAATTTCTTTAAGTAGTCTTCAGGAATATTTCTCCAGGCTTTTTGAAGGACATTTAAAGCTCTTCTTCGGCTGTTGGCTGCCTTTTGTTCTTTTCTCTGTCAAGATGATCCCACACTGCTTCAATAATGTTGATGTCCAGGCTTTGGGGAGACCAGTCCATGACTGATGGTGTTCCACTGTGTGTTTTTCTATCCAGGTATGCTTTTACTGCGTTGGCAGTGTGTTTGGGATCATTGTCATGATGAAAAATGAAGCTGTTACCAATCAGACACTTTCTAGATGGTATTTCATGGTGGATCAAAATCTGATCGTACTTTTCTGTGTTCATAATACCATCAGTTTTGAGAAGATCCCCAACGCCACTGGCTGAAATGCAGCCCCAAACATGACAGAGCCTCCACCGTGTTTTACAGATGGCTGTAGACGCTCACTGTTGTACCTCTGTCCTGACCTCCTCCTCACATATTGAGATGTTTTGAACCAAAAATTTAAATGTGGATTCATCACTCCATCAGACCTGTTGCCACTGATTTTCAGTCCAGTTCTTGTGTAATTTGGCATACCTCAGCCTTTTTTCCCTGTTTCCCTTCCTAAGAATGGCTTCGTGACAGCCATCCTTCCATTGAAACCATTTCTGATGAGACTTCAACAAAGAGTAGATGGAGGGCCAGATGCATCTCTCAGGTCCTGTATCAGGTCTTTGATGGATATATTTCTATTTCTTAAGGACATGACTTTCAGATACTGTTCATCTGCTGTAGATAGTTTTTTAGGCCAGCCACTTCTTTTTTTGTCCTCCACTTGTTCAGTTTCTTCAAACGTTTTTAAGGACACACTGTACACCATGCTGAGAATCATTTGGGAATCATGTTGTTCGTGCAAAAATACTATTTTATGCCTGTCAAACTGTGTTATCTTTGTTTTTGTAGATTCAACTAAAGAAATAAAAACAAATTACATGTGTTTGCAACAGGCTGCTAGTAACAAAGTGCCTAAAGATACAATTTAAAAATGGTTCTTTGCTAAGTTGTCTGTGATGTGTAGACACAACACTGGTTCATCCCTTGAGTTAGGTGCCTTTTTTATGCTTGAATGATTCACAGGTCAGTGTTAAATATCTTAACAAACAAAGAGAAAAAAAAACATTCCTCATGAGTGAAAAAGCAGCCAATGTCCAAAGAAAAACTTTGAAAGACCTTTAGAAAGCCTGAAGAACTATTGCTCAAAACCACTTGATGACAAGAAAGTCTGTCTCCTTGGAAGCAAAATATAAAGAAAGGAGGGGTGGCTCAATACTTTTGCACAGTACGGTACATTGGAGTAATTTTTTTGGTCACTCACTCTCACCATTTGCTTATATAGTCATGTCAATACATTTTTGTATGTAACCCTCAGTTGATTAAAAAAAATTCTGGAACAGTTAAATGCATTCCTTTTAATTTGCTGATTAAGCTCAGAAGATTATTACAATTTAAATGGACTCTTTTAAAAGAATTATGATAGAAATTATTACTAATAGTACCAATAATTACTGGATATTACGCCAGTGCTGTGTATGTGCATAGTCCCCACACAGGCTTCCCCAGTGTATGTGTGGCTCTGGCCCTCCTTGCTTTGTCTTTTGTAAGTGTTTGATAATGATGTATTGAAAAGTAAGATCTATTACATTTTAATGAGTAGTTTACTCATATTAATTGTAATCTTGAAGACCTGCTTATGAAGTGGGAAATGTACACGTGAACATTTAGGATTTTATTAGCATTTGTAACTGGAAAATTAGATACATAATATAGAGTACAATGAATGAAAAAGAAGAACAGGTTAATCTTGTGCAATTCTTACCCAAAGGTTGGTCTTATTGATGGGTTATTACTAAATGTTTAGTTGCTTGTATAAAGGGTGTCTTATTAGAGGTTGCTTATATTTTTATGTCAACTTTCCTAATGGGTTACACCGATTTGAGGGATTGTTGGTTGAGCTAATACGGACTGACAAGTAGTCAGAGAGAATTCCATTTCTCTATGTGCCCATTATTGTTCCCTGTCACAATCAATCAGAGATGAACCACAAAGATGGAAACACAAAGACCAGAGGGCATGATGAGGTCTAAAAACATGGGTCGGGGCTTTAATGGGTTTACAGACAGCCCTGTACCAACAAACACAAATTACTGGTACAGAGCAGCCGTGCCCCATGCATGAGTGACTTTTAACCTTCAGCAAAAGCCAGCAGATGTCATGTCACTTACTTATGATCAAGTCCACAGTTTGCCCCTGTGAAAAAAATTCAGTATTACAAAAATCAGGGTGCTCATTGCTTTAGTATACATAAATGCTACATATAAATTAAAAGCACTGCAACTGTATTACCCCTTTGATTTCTTCAAGTCTGTAGATGCAACCAAAATTGAGGCGTTATTAACCCAGTGGACTCCCAGGAAGAGTAAAATATCTGAGTATCTTTTTCCCATGTCGGTGTAATGGAAGTAGGCTGAGGAGTTAGCCACGATGAGGCCTTTCCTAACAGAGGCAGCAGCTTGGCTTGGATCTTTCTATTCATGCAAGGGCTCATTTTGGCCCACGTAGTGGCGAGCCACATTGTTGAGCAGAGTCAGACAGTGAAACACACATGAAGAGAGAAATACAGTAAAGCTTCTACTTCAGTGAAAGGCTCGGTGAGGCGCCACGGTTGCATTTGTTGCCATCAACTATATGAGCAGCAACTTGGTAACAACAACAAATAATAGTCTTTGAATGGTTCATAGAGCTTACTAGCCAAATAGATCCACAAAAGAACCTCCTCAGGTAATTTTATCTTTTGTGGCTTCTTCTCTTTAATTGGGCACATCTTTTAAAAATCACTGAGTATTAGGGAAAAAAAAAGCAAGGGAGTAAAATTTATCTGGATCCTGCTAAGCCTGGACTTTTATCTTTTATGTTTGAGATGCAGATAAGAACATTGTTTGCTTCTTTTAGAGGCAAGCTGACCACCTGAAGCCCAAACCTGCAATAAACCTATTTCCAGCTCCCGGCTACTGGCTGGATGAACAAGCCATAATCTGATTTGAGTTCAGGGTCCTTTTCTGGGTTGAAGTCTGACTTTCTCAGAACTTGTGCTCATCCAAGACTTACCAATGATGAATTGCATGACACGTAAATGCACAGAGGTTTGGAAAACTGTGCAGCTATTCCCTGAGCAGATTAACAGATGTGGAGGGAGAGAAAAAAAATGAGAGGGGGAAGTGAGAGACAGAGGGAAAGTAGTGTGTGTGAGCATGTGTGTGAGAGAGTGAGTGTGTAAGAGAGAGGGAGAGAGCGAGAGAGAGAGAGAGTCCTCAAAAAGACTGCTGCTGCAATAAAATCATCAGGTCACATCAGACTAGTTCTCAGGCCCCAGGGTGGAAAGAGTTGTGTAATTCAGCGATGGGAAGAACACACACACACACACACATACATACATACACGAGTCAAGCCAGCAGCCATAGTTACTGGAAAAGAGTGAAGGGGTGAACAAATATGTAAACATGTATCAACTTCATAGACCTTTATAGCTAAACAAATGAATGGGAGGTCTGGATCAAACTACAGCATTATATTACAGCAGAGTGTGTGTTTCCGTGACAGTATTCCAATAATAGAGGGATGGTGCATGCAGGAGAGACAAAGAGAGGAGGGAAGCAAACTGTGGGAAGACAGACAGTGTGACATTATAATTTGCACGCCCTTTAAAATCACCATACGCCATTACACAAAATGTGTTTCTCTGAGAGAAGTTTGCAAGTGTGAATTACATAAAATGGTCACTGGTCCTTAAAGTACAACTTAAAGTTTAGTGGAAAGAAACACAATCTTCCTTCTACAAATGATAGCTCAATATCACGAGTAAGGCCTTGCTCAGTTCAAAGCACATGGTCTACAATTTAGACAGACAGTAGCCCTGCATGAAACAACTGGATGTAAAAACCACTGTGCACAGTACAGAGAGTCATCCAGACTTTCCAACCCCCAAGGCAGAACATCAGGTCAGAAGCATGTTCAGTTCCATATGTAGTATGAGTGTGGGGAGAAATTGTCCTTTTGGGCCAAGGTGCCTGCTAATACTGCCTGTTTGGGGAACAATTTCGCAGTAACCAGAGGAGAGAGGACACAAGGAAGTATATGGTGGGAAAATAAAAAGGACTATGAGTACCTTTCTCCAAGGACTCACATCTACTTAGTAATGGAATTTTTTTTTTTTTAAAGGATCTATGTAAAAACTTTATTGAGCTAGTATTAAAAAGAGAGTGTCAGCAACCCTGATTGACCCAAAATTGAAAGCATCTAAACCTGCTGGCCTCATGTCTGAATCAGCACCTGGTCACTTCTCCATAGAATACAATGACAAATTTATTAGGTCAGCCCAACAGCCCAAGCCATCTATCCCATGGTTGGATGGATGGATTGTCATGAACTTTCACATTTAATCTTACCTTGACCTTGGGGTGAATTTGAATTTCTACTCACGGGAAGATTGTGGCATTTTTCTACACACACCTGAATGCTCCAAACCAGCAAACTGCCAAACCTTCTGCTTTTGTAGAGGTGCTCACATTTGCTCATCAGTCAGTCGAGTGCATTTGATTATCAGCACCTGGCTGCTACTTATCCTCTTAAATTTATGTGTAAGTAGTGAGGGTGTACTTAGTTTTTCACAGGAGTGCACAGAGTCTAACCATATTAAGGGCTTTGCTTGCTCAAACACAACCATATTGCATTACACAGACTCATAATTTTATAATATCAGTTGAGGTTTTAACATTTATGACATGATATCCAGATTTTAATTTTAAATCATTCTGAAGAATATCAGTACATACATTAACATCATACACAGTCAAACTGTTCAAGATTCTGACAATAAAATTATAAAAGGACTCCTTTGTTTAAGGAATGTGTGTAACACTGCCAGAAGCTGAGTTTAGGTTTCCTTTAGAACATTTATTTTGTCTCTTCATAGCTGTAAACACCTTCTCCATTTACATCAAGTTATAGGGCCTGATGCTTTACCTACTACTTTATAAACTCTCCGAGAAACATGAGGAGTGAGGGTAAAGTAGGACATCTGTGGGACATTTAAAGCATACTTTGCTGTATTTGTGTTAAGCTTGGCTGATATTTTTCTGTGCTCACATACATATAGAAAAAGAGAATCTTAAATCAAGTGGATTCTTAAGCAGTAATACTTGTTAGATTACCCTCTAGGTAATGGTAAGACTGACTTTCTCCTTCCTATAGTCATCCCAGAAGTGCAAATCAGATTGATGAGAATTGTCATGTCTTTAACAGCCTCTTATACAGCTGCCACTACTCTAACAGGTAATGGAGACGGGGTCAGCGGGGTGCTTTCTCCTGCACAAGCTCAAAAACAAAGACTCAAGCAGTTTTGCTAAGTTTATTATCTTTCTGCTTGTCTGGGCATGTTCTCACAGTAAATGAGGATCAAACTGGTGAAAAGGTTTATCTTATCTTAAAAGGTCTCACCACAAAGAAGGAATTTATGCTACTTGGATAAAAGCTAAGTAACACAAATCTTGAAGTTACCAAGTCAATGAGCTGAAAGAGGCCCCAGCAGCTGCAAGAAATGCTGAAAATATAAGTTTACTTCATTTTCAGTAGGCACCTTTGCCTTAAAAAATGCTAACAATCAAAACTCGGGCAACCGTCTGGCCATAGTTTGGAGTCATTAAAATGGACTAGTTTATATATACTGTTACTCGATAGAAAGAAAAAAATTGCAGGTTATTCATATACTACAGCATTTGAAATATAATTAAATAAATAAAAAACATATTTCTAAGTCTGAAACATGTGTCTACAGCAGAAATCAGGAGTTTTGTCACTTCCTTTTTCCTAATTAAATCTAGTATAAAATATAATCTTCATAATACTCTCTGCCTAGAGTGGAGGATGTGTCCTTTCCAGGCCAATTATCATAGCATATACATATATTTGGAACAAGTAAATTAATCTAGATGGGCTTTACAAAGTGCACGAAAGACGGACTTAGCCACCATGACGTGACCCACTGCTTTCTGAAGGCCCATTCTGAAGCTAAGCATTTTGGCTGTCGATATCTTGGTGTTTTGAAAGCAGATGTCATGAGTGAGGGGTGAAGCTGAGAGAAACAGAGCACACTGCAACAATAGTGTCTTATCAATCACAAAGTAGCCACACTCTGCGTTATAATCTATTACTTACTCTACTTAATTACTCTAAATCAGACCACAATTTACCAAATGAGCATAATTTTGCAATAAATAAGACTAAAAACTGGCAATCGAGATCATAAACTCATCAGGGGGGTAACAGAGGGTCATATTCTCATAGACATCTATACTGTCTATCTTTATGTTGCAACCAGAGGAGTTGACCCCCTTCTGGCCATTAGAAGCAAAACATTGTAAGGCACTACCTTACTGGTTTGAATTTGCAAAGCCATGGCTATATCTAGGTTCTGTATAACTGAACTACAGAAGACAAAGTTGATAAAGATGGTGCTCAGAATCAATCTGCTTTTCACACAAGGGCTTGGGAAAGGGATGAGTGGTTTATGGGTCAGGTTTCTAAAATGCAGTGATATCATTGGTCTGGCAGAATCTGATGAAGTTAAATGTGTATTTTCAAAAGAAAAATAACTTCACGTTTTAAATCTCGAGCTGCTCTTAAAATGACATTACCATCAGTTACCTGTGGATACAGGAAACTGCATTGTTGGACTTTTGCTTAATGCCAACATTACACAACAAAACTGGAAAGTAAAAATTGTAAATCTCTAATAGCGCTGCAATTACTCTTCTATTAGTAACAAGATATCTCAGCCTCTGTGTTTCCAAGTAACCAGCAGAAGCAAAGAAGTGCTGTTACTCCACAGAGTCAATGAGAAACATGCTTGGTTTGTGTCTACTCATTAATCTGCACGGGACCTTCTGATTCCTCCAGCTGGCAGCACTCCACAGTCACACTACATCCAACATAATGTGTGTGTGTGTGTGTGTGTGGAAATGTACAGCATGCCTAAGATCCCGCTGGGAGGTTTGTACCTACATGTGTATATAATAATGTTGGTACCTTATATGTAAAGATTCAGTTTAATTTGTAGAGCTCACATCTCAAATCACAGGGAGCTATCGTGCTACAGTACCAATACCACTGAAAAGCTAAATATATGGCTAACAGGACTCTGTAAAACTACTTAATAATGACAGCAATAATTACACACCTAACATGATGTACTTAGCAACCAAAATACAAGAATGGTCAGAAAAAGACAAAATATCCAGTTAGCAGCAGTTCTCTGGGTGAAAATGGATTGTTGATGTTGAAGAGAATGGCCAGAGTGGTTCAAGCAGACAGGAAGGCACCAGTAACTCAAATAATCAATCGTTACAACAAAGGTATGCAGAAGAGCATCTCTGAACATGTGGAACCTTGATGCAGATGGGCTACAGCAGCAGAAGACCACACCAGATGTGACAATTCACACAGACTCACCAAAACTGGAAAATAGAAGATTGGAAATACATTGCATGGTTTCAATGCACTGTAGTCAAATGGCCTCCACAGTCACCAGACCTCAATCCAGTAGAGCACCTTTGGGATGTGGTGGAACTGGAGATTCACATAATTGATTAAATCTGCAGCAAATGTGTGATGCTATCATGTCAATATGGACCAAAATCCCTGATGAATGCTTTAGGATTAAAGCAGTTCTGAAGACAAAAGGGGGTCCAACCTGGTACTAGTAATGTGTACCAGTGAGTGTATTTTAGTATAGATTTTAAATTGTTTCTGAATGAAGAATGAACTAATTCCTTTATACTATATATGTTCTAAACTATAAAAACAGCCTTTTTACACTGACCATTGTGAGACGACGGGCTTCATCTCATCTGATTTCCTGAAGAGAAAAATCAGGAAACTGACAGACGAGGTTGACAGATTATGTCATTTTAATTTAACCCACTTGGTCTACCAGTCAGTGGGCTGCATACCAAATGCTTGGTCAAATAAAAACATAGAAACAGCTACCCACACATACTATGGAAGTAATTTTGAGCAGGATGATAAGGTAACACATCAGCCTGGTGGTGGAACTTTAATATAGTCACTGGTTCCTTGTCAGCAAGCCACTCTGAATGCACCAAACTATGAGGTCTTAAAGTAGATTTGTGTTACAAATTACATTTTTAGTGGAATGGATGCTTGTGGCTTCTACTAACAGCAGCACAACCCCGCTGCCAGAAAAATATACTACTGTTCACTGACTGAGAATTTCATATAAAAGCTTTGCAGATTATGACTTTTTTAAGTACATTTGATGATTACATTTGAACACGTTCTACTAGTTGGAAGAATTTTTGATGAACTTGTTAAAAAAGTGAAATATTTCCTCAGGCCTCACAAGTCAAGTGGCTGCTTGTCTACTTTTGAGGGACTTTTATATTCAGTGTCATGTGGCATCATGTGGTAGCAAAATGAGATCAAATTTCCACTGTGAGAGCAACACAGTCCTGCAGTAAGAGGACATGGTCGTGTCACAGAGGACTTTGTACTCAGGGGTAGGCTTACATTAATACAACATGTAGGATTTATAATCTAAGTCACTCGGATATTTAAACAAACACTGCATAGTTTTCGAGCCACATCCTGTCGTCACTGTAAACAAAAACTGATATGGGCAGTTCCCTCTCACGTTCCCACTACGTGCACCAACACAGCAAACTAAGAGCTGCTGTTGACAAGCTTCACTCTTACATACAATCACTGATGTCCTGATGAGAATGGCCTCACAGAGCTAAACTGCGTGTCTTTTGTTTATGAGGGTGTTTCCACTGAAATCAAATTCCTCTAAACAAACTCTTGCTGGTTCACTTTCTCTAATCTTTAATGCTTAGATAATCTAATTTGTCCAGATGGCCAACCAGTATCTATAAACATACAAAATAAGATGTCTTCTTCCCCTGTCAATGCTCTTCACCCCTCTTTATATTCCTTTCCAAATTAAATAGTGGTTTCACTGTGGCTGTAAACTGAGCTGATCAGCTGTGTTTTGTTATGTTTGCAAAAGGCAAATAACAAACATCCTTGTAGTCAGGCTGCGGGCTGTCCAATGGTCCACTTCTCCAGAAAAGTCACTAACATGTTTCTTTTATTACACGGGTTGAATTCATTTTATCTTTTCAGCACCACTAACATAATCAGCATAATGGGAAACAGAACCCCATCCTGCCCTAAAAACAATTGTTTTACTATTAAAACTTCCAGAGATACAATGCGAACTAACATTTCCAGCTTTTTTAATTAGTTTCTCAAGTGAATAATTTTATGGTTTTATGTTTTCAGTTACTTATTGGCACATTTAAATGGGATTTATTAAACAAAAAACATAGAGCTGCCAAATGTAAACTATAAACCTACTAAACATATTAATGTGGTGATATTTCACAGTATCACGTTCAAATAGATTCACTGTTTAACAAGACAATGTAAACCAACTAGCCAGCTGTCAAGCAGCAGCTCACTTCGTAGCTAAATGTCTATTCTGAAAAAAGTCCATGCCAGATCCTAACCAGAATAGGATGTTTAATGATATGCTGCTCTGACCCAGTAGTCCATGTTGCTTTGATGCATACACAGAGTCCATATTAACAGCAGTCTCTCTGTGTTGTTTTGTTTGTGGTCTTAGACAGCTAATTTCAGTTTGTAAATTAGGCATTGAAGAGAAAACACTTTATGCAACACTACTAAAGATACCGACATGTGAAAAACTCAGTACACCCCATAATTCATTAGCTTGTAGAACCACCTTTAGCAGCAATAATTTGAAGTAATTGTTTTCTGTATGATTTTGTCAGTCTTTCACATTGTTGTGGAGGAATTTTGGCCCACTCTTCTTTACAGTGTTACTTCAGTTCATTGAGGTTTGCAGGCATTCGTTTATACACGGCTCTCTTAAGGGTCTGTGACAGCATTTCAGGTCTTGAATCTTTTCTTTTTCAGCCATTCTGTTGTAGATTTGCTGCTGTGCTTGGAATCATCGTCCTGATGCATGACCTAATTTTGGCCATGTTTTAGCTGTGACAGATGACAGATGGCCTCACATTTGACTCTAGAATACTTTGCTATACAGAGGACTTCATGGTCGACTCAATGACTGCAAGGTGCCCGGGTACTGTGGCAGCAAAACAAACCCAAATCATCACCCCTTCACCACTATGCCTGACAGTTGGTATGAGGTGTTTGTGCTGTGCATCATGGCCAAACATCTGCACTTTGGTCTCATTTGTCCAAAGGACATTGTTCCAGAGGACTTGTGGTTTGTTTAGATGTAACTTTGAGTACCTAAGCTGTGCTGCCATGTTCTTTTTAGAGAGAAGAGGCTTTCTCCTGGAAGCCCTTCCAAGCATGCCATGCTTGTTTAGTCTTTGTCTAATTGTACTGTCATGAATGCAAATTGAGACCTGTAAAGTCAGAGATGTTACTTGGGTTTTTTGCAGTCTGACCTTGGGGTGAATTTGCTGGGACACCCACTCCTGCAAAGATTGGCAGTAGTCTTGAATCCTTTCCACTTTCTCACTGTAGAATGATGGACTTCAAATTGTTTGGAAATGGCCTTATAACCCTTCCCAGATTGAGAGGCAGCAGCAATTGCTTTCTTTAGGATGATTGCTGATTTCTTTCTTCCTTGACATTGCGTTAACACACACATAAATGCTCCAGACCTGCAAACTTCCAAAATTTCTACTGTTATAGAGATGTTCACACTTACTGATGATCAATTAATCAAGTGCATTTAGCATCACCTGTCTGCTACTTACCCTCTTTAATTTCTGTGTAAGCAGTGAAGGTGTACTGGGTTTTTCACAGGACTATAAGTCATATTTTATCAACCATCAGAGTGAATTTGTTTGTAATGAAAAAAACTCAAAGACTCCTTTGTAACTACTGGAAGGACAGTATTATTCAGAGGCCATTTATATCTCTGGGGACTGTATGTTTGTGCACTTGGTACATTTATCGTTAGATATGTTTTTCAAATTACAGTCTAGGGCAAAATAGCAAAAATACAGAGAGGTTTTTTTGGTTAAATGATGGTGTAAATTCACATAAACATTTTATAATGCCATGAGGGCCTCTGAAAAACATTTTTTACCATGTGCATTTTGAAGCGGATGTTTGTGGTAGCTCAGAATGATGCTTTAACCTATGTATTCTCACAGCACAGAACCTGATTATCCAACACACTTTCTGTGTCTCTTCATTTACTTTAAATCATCACATTATATGTGATTTACTGTTCACTTCCCAAAGCTCCATCTTTTATGTGTTTTTTTGACAGTTTAGATAATTATGATTGCCACCAGGAAACATTTCCATTACATTTTAAAGACACTACTACTTATCATTCTCCAGCAAGATTTCCGTAAAGTCAAATTCCTTAATCTGGATCAGGGTTTGATACGCTTTTTAGGCTTGACAGTTTCACCTTGTCTCCCTTGATTACATCAGATTGGTCAGACAGTCTTTCATCAGATCTTTAAATGTAGGCAAACACCCTGGGATCTGACTAGTTTATAGTCCCTTGACAGTGGCAATATCTACTTCTCGCTAATATTTCACTTCATTCATTACAATCTGATAAGAAATCAGGGCTACTAAACAAAAGATGGAAATCTAAGAGCAATCCTCCCTCTTTTCAGGAAATAAAACAGTCCAGAGACGCTTAAAAAAATTTTTGTTTATGGTGCTGCATATCAGGGAATTTCCAGAGAAGAATCCCCTACTCTTTAGCTTATTGTACAATAGTTTGGTTTGGCCAAGAAATTTTTGTGAGATAGCTTCTTCACATCTTTTTACTAAGCAAAATTCAGTCTCTGAACCACTTCACCAGCCTAAATTACTTTAAGTTCAATGTATGGTCTCTCGGCAGGGTTGCAACAACATCTGTTATCATTTTTTACTTTTAATGACATAATGTTTTAATGTGGGGTTCAGCCTTCACCCACTCGAGGGGAAAGCAATGCACAGTGAGCTGAATCACAAGCATTTTTTAATGAACAATTTAGCCAACAGGTCAACCATCAAACACCAAGAAAATTACAGGCTAACTGTACAGTAATGGAGAGCGGTGCCTCATTTTAAAATGGGTTTTCTGAGCTGATTAGTAAGCTTCACTCTGTTATTTTGCATAAGATAAACCCAGATTCCTTCACATAAAAAAAGGCAGTAATGATTTATTTTAACTTTTTAAACTATAGCTAGAGGCAACAACCAACTAGTGCCATGAAATTCAGGCTTTTCTCCACACCCCAACACACAAACTCCAAAGCATGAGTCAGAAATAAAAACTGTATCTGTACTAAATTTCCCAACACGGGAAGGTGTCCCATACATGCTGCATATCTGTGACAGTCAGGCGTCTAGTGGTTTTGCTGATAGTTTGCTTAATATTACCATCAAACAACATTTATCATATTTATTTCATGAATTAATCCCAAGTCAGAATTTCTCTTCCAAATGTTAGGCCTCACACGAAGCCTGCTGTGCTTGGAGGCAATCGAATGCAAACATGCTGTGGTTTTACCAATACATTTGAGTCAAAAATGTGTCATCTTGTTAATACGAGTTAAGATATCAAAGAATATGAAGCCAGTCTTACATAATCGCATTGATCAATCACAGCTATTCAAATACATCTGGGAGTAGATCCCAGATTAGGTTGCAACTTCAGACACTAACAATTGCAGCTCAGCAGTGCCAGAGCTGCTGGGAAGAGCGTAATCTGGCAAAACTGCGATCCAGCTTTTCTTGAGAAATAGTGAATGTGGCAGAGCAGGTTTATCTCTTCTCAGAATAATGGCCCCTCGCTGTCTAGCTATGTCACTGGGCTCTCATTAGCATGTAGCTGCTCCCTGTGAACAGAGTGGTCTTACCTCAAGGGATCAGGGGTGCATAGCCCCTCATCTGGTTCTTATTTACAAGAATAAAGGTGGAGGAGACTTTTTTTCTTCCCTGTTTTTTTTTTTTTTTAAGGAGAACAAAATCTTTCCGTTTCTGCACTGCTTCTGATTTCAGCTTCTCAATTAGCTTTCTTGGACTGTCAGCCTTTTGGATGCTTTCACTTGAAGCATTTTACATGAACTCAAGCGTGCAATTGTCAATTTAATCACTGCTCAATGCCAAGAATGTACAACAAAGAAAAGTAAGGGGAATTCAATTTCACTTCCAGCTTTCATCTTCTGAAAAGATCTATTACTGCATATAAAAGTCAACTGCACGGGATTATGTGACAGGACACATGATTAATGTATTGCTTTGAGAATAACCCTGTGAGAAATTACCCGTTTTTTCTATTTGCCATAGTTTGAACCCCTCACTCAATATCTAAATGTTTTATTATGCTCTTTCATTTTGTCATCTTATGGACAAACAGGTCTTGCTGAGAGAGTAGTTCTCAAACTGACTCAAAAGAAACTACAAGTGTTTTTTTTTTATGCTGAGGAGAGACACTTGGTTGCCCTCCACCGGTCTTATGAGCCCAATTCTAAATTGTACCATATGTTCCCAAAAATTACTTTTTGCAAAAGCACATCCAGCAGGACCTCGAGTTAAAAATAGACACTAGGGAAATTTGGAGGTTGTTCAGGTATGTTGTTGGTTAGCTTCATATGGTAGATCAATTGAAGCCTCTCTATTATGATCAAGTATATCTACAGATGTGGTTGGAGAACAGATTTATAACTGACTTGTGTTAGGATTCTTTGGCTGAAATCAGATCAGATGTTAATCTTAAGCTCATAGCCATTACCCGGAAAAACGTGGGGTGCATTAAAAAAATATTATTGTGAAAAAAAAACAAGCAAAAAAAAAAGTATTAGTCTCATGAATCTAAGACTGAAAATACAGGACACATTCCAGGTAGTTATGTAAAGGTTTTTGTACAGTATGCACACACACACACACACACACACACACACACACACACATACAAACCTTGAATTAAAAAGCAAAAGAGTTATTTCACTTATCAACAATCATTAATTGTAAAACATTATGTGAAAAAGCAGATTCACTTCCTTGCCTAAAATTAAATAGGAAGAAATAAGGCAAATCCCACTCATGAGTAAAGCAGAGGGATACAGCTGGCCCTCTAAAGGTTAAAAATGTCTAGCAGCAGCTCTAAAGCTCACTAATTACCACCTAATGTCTAAGTTCTTTGATTTGGTTAAACAAAGTCTGGAAAGTGGAACTTTAAATTGACTCAAGCTAGGTGATCAGATTATGCTCCTGGACTTGTACCTGACCTAATACACCACCTTAGGGCTTGGACACTGTGGGCGCTGCAACTGAAAACTGCTGTTTGGTTGGGTTTGGTGATGATCTTGAACATTAAAGTTCGATCAGGTTGACATAGGAGTTCATGTTTGCTCTCTGTGCAAGTGTTCAGAAGGGGACTTTCTTACAGACAATCTAAAAATAGGACAGGGGTGAAAGTGGTGCAGTAGACTTTAAAGGGGTTATTAGCCAAATTTTAATCAGGTATGTTTTTTTTTTTTTTTTTTTCTTGAGCACCTCTATAAAAGCAGAAGTTTTGGCAGTTTGCTGGTCTGGAGCATTCAGGTGTCTGTTAACACAATGCTGCAATCTTCCCAGAAGTGAACGTCCCAGCAAATTCACCCCAAGATCAGACCATGCAGTATTCAGAGAAACAAAAAGAAAATAGCTTCATCTCAGATTCTACAGGCCTCAGTTAGCATGTTAAATGTGAAAGTTCATGACTGTACATTTAATTGAATTCAATTTTATTTATATAGTGCCAATTCAAAACAACTGTCGCTTCAAGGCACTTTATATTGTAGGCTACAGACCACCTATGATCTAGCACTTGGCAGTGGTGGGAAGGAAAAACTCCCTTTTAACAGGAAGAAACCTCTGGCAGAACCAAGCTCAGGGAGGGGCAGCCATCTGCCACGACCTGTTGGGGGTGAGAGGAAGAAAAGAGAACAAAAGACAAACTGTGGGAGAAAGAAGCAGAGTTTAGTAATTACTAAAGATTAAATGCAATAGTGGTGTATGAAAACAAGGAGAGAGAAAAGAGGTGAGTGGAAAAGAACTGCTCAGTGCATCATGGGAAGCCCCCAGCAGCCTGAGACTATAGCAGCATAACTAAGGAATGGTTCAGGGTCACCTGGTCCAGCCATAACTAAGTTTTGTCAAATTAGAAAAAGACTGAACAAGTGAGCTCGTGAACTCCTCTGTATCCCAAAATATTGTAGAATCAAATGTGAGTTCATCTATCTGCAGCTAAAACTTGGCCCAAATTGGGCCATGCGACAAGACAATAATCTCAAGCACAGCAGCAAATCTACAACAGAATGACTGAAAAAGAAGAGAATCAAGGCCCAGTCAGATTCCAGACCACAACCTGATTGAAATGCTGTGGTGGGACCTTAAGAGAGCTTGCCTGCAAACCTCAAGGAACTGAGGCAACATTGTAAAAAAACAGTGGATTCAAATTCCTCCACAACAATGTGAGAGACTGATAGAATCATACAGAAAATGATTACTTCAAGTTATTGCCACTAAAGGTGAATCGTAGGGTGTACTTAGTTTAGTTTTCACAGGACTCTATGCAGTCCCACGAAATTCTTTTTCACATGACTGTACATATCCCATTTATAGAAGCATCAGTTTTATACTTTGGGAGAGTGTGAATATCCCCAAACAGAAGTAAGAACCAATAATAACAGGGGTGTCAAAATCCATTAGCATTAACTGTTCTCTGCAGCACTATAAATATTTTCTTGAGGATCAAAAGTCCCATCAGCATGCTTCTTATATTTCAGTCAGTGTACAAATCATGTACAAATATTTATCCAGTGATGGAAACTTGTAGACAAACAGACAACAAAATGTCAGCTGTTTGAAATAATGCAGGGAGTGCAGTTGTGTGAAACCTCTGGATATAAGGATTCGGTCATAGCAAATGTGAAGCTGTAAATAAAGATTAAAAAAAAAATGCAATCAGATTTATTACTTACTCCAGAGGAAGTTCTTCTTATGCATAGCAAGAATATTAACCAAAAAAACTGATTATATGTACTTTGCAGGTTTGTAAAAATTCATTTAACAACCAATTTAAAAGCTGAAAGACAAAAAGGAATTCACAGCCAGGTATCACAAAGGGAGCATACAGGGTAGCCAAAGATTCTTTTTTTTTTACTGGACCTATTCTTTGGATAGGGTTTATCTAAAATCTTTTATTTGAATTACTACATTACTGGATTTGTTTTTGTTTTGTTTTGTTTTGTTTTTTGTATGCATACTATCCTGAAACTTCTTCCAAATACCCATCAAGTTCACATCCCACATTTTACATTCTCCTGTCTTTTTCCTCTGATTTTTTTTTGCCGTTCTCTTATACAACTGAACATGAATGCTTGAGAAAAAGTGAGTTTTTTACATCTATAATGGGCACTTGGAGTTTGAATGTTTCACTGGATGCCATTTGTTCCACGTAATACTCTAGATCTACAACTTTAAGCTTGTGGGAGATAAAATCCCCAGATACCTGAATGCAAATGTAAATATGGGTTCAGATTTAGAAAAGCTTTTGTTTTTTCTTTTTAAAAGAACTTTTCCAAAAATTCTCATTTCCATAGATTAGATCAGCATTTTTTTTAACCCTACACTTAAGACCCCTTTGAGACGATTACACTTACCTTTAAGTTTTACTAACTGTGACCTAGTGCCCCCAAAGTAAGTGCACATAAAAATGCCACAGAAATTAATTACAAGGAAAGCTGATCTTCCCATTGTTAATTTTCCAGTTAAATGTTGCCATCCCTGTGGGAGTATAGAGAACGCAGAAAAGAAAAAAAAAACTCATCAGGAGAGGTCATTCTTGCGGCTCTTTCTGTATATGGTTTCAGTTTGGGAGGCAGTAGGGTTACGGCCATAACTGTTAACACACGCACACACACACACTCACACACACACATAACACAAACAAAAAAACTGCGGTTTAACTTTATTCCATAAGATACAGGAGAGAGGGCCTTTTTGCTTTGATGCTCTGTCTGTCTTTTCTCAAGAATGAATACCATTATAGAAGGTCATTAAAATTCCTGCCTAGCAACTCACTGGCATCAGACTGCATTATTTTGGCTGCAAGCCTAAAAGGCAAAGAAAACATTGGCCCAAGTGATGATCCCGGCTTGGCTGAAGGAGCAGGGAAGATATATTTTCAGTAACATTACATCAGTAAGTGCACTGTGCCAGTGTGTTGAATCATATGTTAGTGGATGTCAGCTCGAAGAACTTTTTCATTTCATAGCATAGTACCAGCAGGCTACCTTTACCTTTACTGCTCATAGTGTATGGAAAAAAAAAATTGGCCTTTACAATTCTGCTGCAGCTACAAGTCTGTATTTCCCATATATGCTCTTTATTCCATATTTTTATAGCTGAAGAACTAACCTGGGGAGGATATGCAATGCTCTGGGAAAAAGCTAGTGATTGTAAACCTGTTGTTATAAGATTAGGAGACATGGTTCTTAAAATGTCTAACTACAGGCAATCTTCCCTGACCAGCCATAAAATTGTCTTTGTATCGCTCTCTCTCTCCCTAACCCTCTCTTCATTTTTGGCCTCTGCAGTGAGTTTCCATGAGGCAGCGATGCCTTCCTCTCTCAAGAGCCTCTAAGATACCACATAGTAAATGTAAAGCAATAATTCACAAGGGGAAAAAATGCTGCATGGCCAACTAGTAAAGGCACGGTTGGACTGGAGGACAAAGAGAGGTGGATGACAGATTGATAACGGAAGAGACGGAGCATGTACTTCTGTTTGAGCCATTATCATTTTACTGCAAATACATGGTGCGGTATGTCTGAAGTCATACAGTATTTTGATAGAGCAAATTCAAACTTTTACAGAAGCTGTAGGAGTTTAGTGTCTGGCCCGTTTAGATTCACTGTGCACCTGAGAACAAATAGTTCAGATTAAAGGCATTTACTGCTCTCATGGCCAATTATTACATTTTAATAGACCCAACAGTTCAGGTGGAACATATTGTAAGTTACTAGTATATTTTCTGCAGGTATTATTCTGTTAGTAGCACATAACTGTAATAATATCATGACACAATGTCACTCTAACTTGGTTGGGAAGCTAACAGTTTGATAGTAGCTTTTACAAGTGTCAGAAATATTATACAAGGCCAGCATTACAGTAAACATTGCTACAGTATTCAATGCATCTGTCACCAAGCATTACAAACCACTGCTTTCATGGCAATCGCTTCCTGGACTTGATTAAGCTGTAAGTGTCTCTCAGGTGTTGGCAGTTATCTAGGAGGTATCAGAGATAATGAATACTGAGGAGGAAGCCAGCAGGTGCTTCCTGATGTCAGGAAGTTAATGTTGGACAAAGGGGTGGTACTATCTCCTGTTACCTGATTGCTTTTTTTAGATGAGAATGTGAGGTAGAGATCTTTGTAAAATCATGGGATTGAACCAAACTAATAGGATCTAAGTAATTCTGAATTCTCACAGATGTATAGTACATTTTGATAATGTAATACCTCCCAAAAAACACTCCTTCATTTACTTTGAGGGCGCCTGCTCTTTAAGTCAACTTTAAGCCAGCTGACCTCAATATCTGAAATTGTGTTTATTTGTATGTAACATTTGTATTATTGTAGGGTCTTTACCTTACAATATAAAGTGCCTTGAGGTGACTTTTGTTGTGATTTGGCGCTATATAAATAAAAATGAATTGAATTGAAATTATTAGCATCTTGCGTTTAACATTAGAATCAGTGATTTTGTAGTACAGCACAAAAGTCTTGAATCACCCATCATTTCTTTATATTTTGCTTCCAAGGAGCCAGATGTTCCTGTAAGTGCTCTTCTCCAGGATTTCTGAAGGTCTTTCAAAAATTTACTTTGGACACCGGCTGATTTTTCACTCATTCTCAGTCCTTGTACCTGACCTTTTTCAGAGAATGTGTTTTTGTTTGTTAAGCCACTTAACACCGACCTACGAATCACTCAAGCATTAAAAAAGCACCTAACTCAAGGGATGAACATATAATTTGTTCCAATTTCTTTCGTTGAATCTACAAAAAATGCCCAAAATAACACAGTTTGACAGGAATAAAATAGTACTTTTGCATCAACAAGGTGATTCCCAAAGAGCTATTAGCCAAAAACTATCTCAGCATGGCATGCAGTGCTGAAGCCTCATCAGAAATGGTCTCAGTGGAAGAATGACTGTCAAGAAGCCATTCTTAAGGAAGGGAAACAGGGAGAAAAGTCTAAGGTATGTCACATTACACAAGAACTGTAATGCTTGTGTAATGATTATAATAATTGTGTGTGTATATATCTGTGCATGTGTGTGTGTTTGACAGATAGCTATAACAGAAAAATATATAGAGCAGTAGGTAGCAAATGAGGAGTCAATTCAGGTGAAGTGTTCTACAGAACCAAACTTTATGAAGTCCATCCATTCATTTTCTTATCCCCTTTATCATTCGGGGTCATGGAGAGCCAGAACTTATCCCCATTGTCACTGGGCAAGAGGTTGAGTACACCCTGGACAGGTCAGCTTTATATAGTTGTAAATGTTTTTACTCAATGATGGAAGAGCATCATTTAATAAAGCCACAGCTCATTACATAAATCTTCTTCTGTCCAAAAGAAAATATGCAAATATGCAAAGGACAGAGATCAGGCAATAGGACGCAGGGAGAAACCATGAGCAATTTGCTTTATTACTAACCTCTTCCATGAATGCTGAATTTCCCACAGTCTTATCTTCAAATAAAACTGAACAAACACAAAATGAGTGGCCCTGTGGACTTTGCAAGCCTGTGATTGTGTTATTTGGCATCACTAGCACCTCCTAGGGAGCTATTATTGGGCTAAGATTTTGCACTGATGGGGGACAATTATCTGGTCTTTTCAGCCCATGAGGATGATGTAATTAATTGCAGTTTTATTCTCGTGTCCAGCACTTGCGAACTCTGTGCGGTCAAGTAGCAGCAACAGCAGTAGCAATTTAGGTACTGGACACAAACTACAGTATGTGGATCGTAAAGAGAGCTTCGAAATAGAGATGCAATAGCTGTTTTTCACAGATTAGATGACCTTGAGGAACACTAATTTCAGGGTTGCTGTGCTCAGAAGAATGAGAAGAATGAAGAAAATACACTCTCTCTGATGATTATGGCAACCATTGTTTGCTTTGTACCTGTGAGCTTAGGAAGCAAACATAAAAATCCTGAATGGATGCCACGGTGGACAGAAAATCACATCAGGACACAGACTAGGTACCAGTGTCCTGTACTGAATTATAAATTATACACCTTTATTGATCTTTTCCTAATCAGATTATTGTCAGTGAGATCTGACATTTGAATTAAAGAATTTTTTTTTTAATTAAAGACTTTATTCTAAACAATATGCTTATACTGATGCTTAAGCTTTGTTGATATGAGCAAAAATGAAACATTCCCAAACCTCGAGCTGTTAGCGATGCATGAAATTATTTTCTAAAATAGAAAAATGTGCAAAAATTGACTGGCTGACCCAACTTGATTTATGGTTGCTGGAGAGTTAATTGGTTTCCAATGGGGGAAAAAAAATACTTTTACCCTTCACTTTTAGTCTCATTCGTGTCCATAAAGCCGGAGAAGCAATTCTTCATAAGAAAAATATGTTGATATTTTTTTTCCATCTCTGATTTTATTAATCAAACCAAATCGCTCATATGAAACTGTCAGATGTCTTGTAAGTTCAGAACCAGAACAACAGTTAAAGGAAGTTTCCAGAGTGGCTTTTTTACGATCAGAAATTTAGTGATTTGCTAAACTGATGACCGTCAGGTCACTGATTTATTTTCTCTCTCTTGCTCATCTGTCAGGCTTCCGTTTGTGTCTCCATTCATTCCAGTTCAAGTTCATGTCTTCCCTGAAATGTGCAAAAAAAAAATAAAAATTGTGCTTTTCAAACATGAACATCTGACAATGCAGGATAAAATAAAACACCCTTTGCAGCAGTCATCCAGATGTTCACTGTCCCGGGGTTGGAATGTGCTGCCATGTGAAGCCCCAGAAGAAGACATTCATTAAAGGATTAGGACCCACACTTTGTACTGACGCATGAATGAGGGCAGCTGAAAGGAGAAGAATGAAATGATCAAAATGATATTCAAGCACCATTTTGCGCATGAGGGGAGATACTGGCGGTATAAGTAGTGACAATCAAAACAAAGTGCAAAGATCCTCCCTTTTCTGAGGAAGCGCCATGCTGGCAAACACAACAACGGAGGTGGAATCCTGCTGAGGGTAAGACTCTTTGGTGTACTTTTTCATGTCATGTTTTAAGGTGTCAAACAGGCTGAGATCAAAGAAGCCATAACAACTCTGGAGTTTCTTTTTGATGGAGCAGTGATCGACAAATTCTCAACAGGCGGGAAAGACGCATTGTTTCTGGAGCAGCAAGTCATACAGAAGATGTATTCAGAAATTAATTCAGTAAGGCAATGTTTCATGGGAATCTAATCTTCCAGGGTCTTCCAGTAAGACCTCATTTTCAATTTCAGATGCCTGAGTTCTCAGATAGTTCATTCTTTGGGGTCCTTAAACTGATCTTAAAGTGGTTCGGCTGTAGTTCCAAGCCAAACAAAGGCATTACATTTCTTTGCTTGTTTATTGAAAATTTCAGTAATAGGCAATTTGGCAGCAACAGCAGGAATCCTCAGCCGAAAACCATAAAAGTGGCAGTATGTGTGGTCTGGTGCTGCCGTTGCAGTGTACTCCAAAGAAGTGAGAGGAGCAGGGCCAGCGTATTTCCCGTAGCATAACACACGCCGACAGCAGGCAGACATGGCAAACTGGACTCTCCTTGTTCTCACACTCTGTGCCAAATTGGAGAAAATTCCTCCAGTGGCAAATATCAATTACTCACTTTAAACAAACATCCAAGGCTTTTAAATATCAACATGGTGCGTGCATGTCTCTCTATAGGGCATCTGATACGGGGAGACCACACACATGGGGTCGCCTTTCAGAATCACTTTTTCTCCCCACAGTCACTTTTCTCCCCTCATTTATACTGCAAACATGCTTTATTTGACAGAATCAGAATGAATTTTCTTCTGATTTTAATCACGGTAAGAGGAGAATTTGTCAACCTCTAGGCAGAAAAAAGGTTACATTCCCTCTTGTGATTCTGCCTGATGCTGTTGAGCTGTATTCAGCCATTTCTTTAAACAGTCGTGTCACATAAAGCATCAGCAGAAAAAAAAAAAAGCACATCCATCATTTTCATTCTAAAATGTCTCACACATTGCACATTACACATCAGTGAAGTAAGTCCAACTGCATCGTCTGGCACTGACCCATCTGGTCCAGATATACAGGCAACTTCAAATGGTCAGCTTCAACCTTAACAAATATGAAACTGCAGCCACAAAGCCACATGGTCCTTGTAAAGCTGCGCAGATTAGATATTAAAGTGTATAGCTGACGTGGGTGGACTGCACAGCTTGTGGTACAGAAAATTCAACTCAGCGTCAAGCACATAAAAATCTGCAAAGGAGGGAGAAACCTGCTGCTAATAATTTAAAGCTTTGGATGAGGCAAAACCACAAGAAGATGATGTTTTATTGGCTCTCTGTGAATGTAAAAACAGTCTGTAGGCACAAAAGAACACACAGTATGAAGCACGCTGTATCACTACACCCTGAGGAATGATTGTTATGACAGTAATTTGAGTGAAAAATTTCTATTTTCTGAATCCCTTTTTGACTTAGTAAGAATAATAATAACAGCAATATTTTTAGAAGACACTTTTAATAACAGAGATATGATGACAGAAGACCAAACAATAAGGCCAAACTACAGGAAAGCCTAAATTCAAGTAAAATTAGAATGAAGCAAAACCAATAAGAGGTCCAGCAAAGTAATGCTACACTCTGTGCTCAAGAAGTGATTCAGAATAAGACAATGATTCTGCAGGCCTCATCTCCTCGGGTAGGTTGTTTTAAAGAATCTTGATGGTTACCATAAAGCCTTGACTCCTAACATTCATATTTATCTGGACAATATTTCTGGCCAAACTGCACTCTCCAAGTCTTTTATACTCTGCTGTATCCCAGAATGCAAAGCATACCTGGCTCCAGGAAGGCGTTCAAACTTGCAGTGTATATTTGGTAGTTGCGCTGGATCAAGGTCGGATTGGGTTCTCACCATAAATGAACCGCCCTGGAGTTTGCTTGGAACTGGACAAGATTACGTCCTCCAGAGGGTCTCTGTGCGGTTGTTTTGGTCGGCACCTGAGTGCGATTACCATGTTTACATATGCACAAATGAACCACAACATAGGGGCAAACGAATCTGAGTCCGATATAAACGGACTAAACAGCTCAGGTGTGAAAACACCCTTAGTCACTATGGGGATCAAACTAGGTAAAAAAAGAAAGTGAAGAATAAAAGTAACGAGGTGGCAAAAACTATTCCCAGGAGAGATGTTTTAATATAAAACTCACTGGTATAAGTTGTATTAGGACTTTAAGTTGCATATTGTTATTGATGCCTGCTGCTGTGTTTCACTTGAGAGAGGACCCAAATGATGAGCAGCCCAAATGAAAAGAAAGCGAACCATTTAATGGTTGATTCGAAAAATACTGAAAACTGAGTCAGAAGGGTAAGAAAAAAACAAAACCCAAATTAAAAAAAAAAAAAAACAAATAAAAACATATAAAAAAAACGGTAAAAAAAAATAAA
>VUQS01029027.1:0-12157 GCA_015108495.1 Heterochromis multidens | reverse complement strand
GCATGACTCTGTTTTAAAAAGCAGTACAAAAATATGGTTTTTGCAAAGTATAGGGAGGAGGAAGGGCTTTGACCGGGTGTTCTCACCTACTGTTTTCACACTGGGTGTGTGTATATACGTGTATGTGTGTGTGTGCACAAATATGTTTATATATGTATATATATCTGTAAATTTGTATATCTTTTGAGGTGTTACTGGGGTTATAAAACTAAATACATGTAACAAATTGTAAGGAAGAATTTATGATGAATAGGGCATAAACAGGAAGACAAAGTGTTGATTATTAGTTACCAAATAGTGGAAAGGGGGTGGGATTAAATAAGCTTATGCTTCTTCCTACTCCTTTTTGAACATGTAGTTATTTATTATGATTATTATTGTTTTGTTTTCCTTTTGTTTGTTTGTGTTTCTTTTTTCTCTGTTGTTGGTGTACTTTTTAACATGTTCAAAATAAAGCTACAATACAACATTTAAGCTGTTAACTGATGTAAACCATATTTTATTATTGCTCTTTTTTACATTTATATGGTCACGGATTTTAGAATTCCCATGAAGGAGTTAATTAGAAGTACTGTATATCTTAATGCTCCTGTCCTGACTATATAGGTTGATTTAAAATCTATTTCATCGCCCCAGTGTGTGATTATGGTAAAAATTAAAATCATGACTATGTTTGTCATTAGTTTGGTTATTTACAATAGTTCATTAACTTGAGAAGCACTAAGCATGTACAAAACATGTCCTATTTATAGGGCTTAATTATATATAACTAAAATGGAGGCTGGAGGGATGGAGGACATAGGGTGGTCTGGCAGGCTCAAACCGGTGAGTGTTTTTGACCACAAAGCCTGTCTGACAAGGGCAAAGAGAAGCCCAGGCAGCAGTGGATACATGCTCCTTGGAAGAGTGATGGAAGGCCAAAGCTGACCTCAGTTATGGGCTGTAGAAAGGAACTTTGTGAGGGATAGGCAGCTGTTAATGATCCTTCCACAGGTTCACCTGCTGAAACCTCAGTCTAAATTTCAGATAGGAGATCACCTGTGAAGCAACCTGGCTGAAATGGACCCTCACTAAAGAGGGTATAATGAGGAAGTTTATTTTTTTCTCTTACAGGCAGTGTTTTCATATTGAAATACCAATCAAAGTCCTTCATCAAACCATTTGTTGGGATAATTTAAATGTGAAGAAAAGCAATCTGTTTCGCTTCTCCCACTCACCACTGATTTGTTTAAGACGGCGCCAGCAAAACTAAATTAAAAAGAAGCCAAAACTAAAGCCATCTGTATGCAGACAGACTGCTTGTGTAGTTTGGCACCATCTTTAAATTTGGTAGATTTCTTGTTAAATTTGCTGCTGACTGATGGTAGTTGTCTCCTCTCTCTTTCTAGCAGTGATACTTGCAGCATGCATGGGTGACTCTAAAGGGAGCAGAGGGCGTCCTCCACTACATTAACTTTAGTAAATGATTACAGCATTTTACAGATTTATAATATAAAATATAAATCTACCAAAACATCATTCTTTATTATTATAGATTAAGGTAGAAGTAAGTAAATTGGTTAAATTCTTTTTGTAAAACTATGCAAAAAAGCAAGACAGAGAGAGTCTTGAGTTATAACACAAGAGAAAACGAGAGCTTTGTAACAAAAATGAAAGCAAAAAAAGTAATTATTTTATCCAGTTTGTCTTGTTTTCATAATTGTTGGAAGCTAAAAATCATAACTGAAACTACAATCTGATTAATCCTCCAGCCGTGGTAAAATCAGTGTCCCTTTGTGTGTTTTTCAGGCGAGCTTGTCGGCCATAAGGACTTGGTGACCAGCTTTTCATTTTGCCAGCATGCAGGGCAGAGTCACATCTGTGTCAGCTCCTCCAGTGATGGCAGTATTCGTTTCTGGGATTCGGACAGCAAGGTTCTTATTAGGGAGCACACAGCTCATCAGGTGAGTGTTCTGTTCTGTTGGTTCACTGGCACAGAAACAATTTCACGTCGTGCTTGCACCCCCTACAGGATGCTGTGTGCTCTGCACCAGCAGCAGTGGTACACTAAATTTCCAAAAGTATTTGGTCGTCTACCTTCATACGCGTATGAACTTGAGTGACATCCCATTCTTAATCCATAGGGTTTAATATGATGGCCCACCCTTTGCAGCTATAACAGCTTCAACTCTTCTAGGAAGGCTTTCCACAACGTTTAGGAGTGTGTTAATGGGAATTTTTGACCATTCTTCTAGAAGCGCATTTGTGAGGTCAGACACGGATGTTGGACAAGAAGGCCTGGCTCACAGTCTCCGCTCTAATTCATCCCAAAGGTGTTCTGTCGGGTTGAGGTCAGGACTCTGTGCAGGCCAGTCAAGTTCTTCTACACCAAACTCGCTTATCCATCCATCGTCTTTATGGACCTTGCTCTGTACACTGGTGTGCAGTCATGTTGGAACAGGAAGGGGCCATCCCCAAACTGTTCCCACAAAGTTGGGAGCATGAAATTGTCCAAAATGTCTTGTTATGTTGAAGCATTAAGAGTTCCTTTCACTGGAACTAAGGGGCCGAGCCCAACTTCTGAAAAACAACCCCACACCATAATCCCCCCTCCACCAAACTTTACACTTGGCACAATGCAGTGAGACAAGTACTGTTCTCCTGGCAACCGCCAAACCCAGACTGGTCCATCGGATTGCCAAACGGAGAAGTGTGATTTGTCATTCCAGAGAAGATGTCTCCACTGCTCTAGAGTCCAGTGGTGGCGTGCTTTACACCACTGCATCCGACTCTTTGCATTGCGCTTGGTGATGTAAGGCTTGGATGCAGCTGCTCCACTTTGTTATAATACCGCTAACAGTTGACTGTGGAATATTTAGTAGTGTAGAAATTTCACAACTAGACTTGTTGCACAGGTGGCATCCTATCACTATACCACGCTGGAAGTCACTGAGCAGCTTGTACATGTGTTATGCTATCTCAAGTTCTGGTTTCACATTTCTGTGACCCCCCTCACGATGAGATTGGACCTCTGACCTGGCCTGGAGAAAGAAAGTTAAGCATCAGAGCTCGATAGGATGCAGTGGGACACACAGTATAACATCCGCAGCAGCAGCAGCTATGTGATTCTCTCTCGAGGGCGTTTTTAAAACAGTTGTCAAGGTTACAGAGGGCATTGCTTATTTATTTTCCATTATTTGCTTGAACAGATGCCTTCAAGCGGTATTTTTTTCCTGTGGTTTAATCTGAATAATAAAAGCCATGTAATGACATGGTGGTTAAATATCATTAGGAAGATATTTAAATCCAGAAAGGATATTTATTTGGCAAAACATAAAACAATCAGATAAGAACAAGAATTCATCTAATTCATCATGCCAAAATGTAAACAAATGATTTTAGATTTAGATTAGATAGACTTTGGAAACAGCTTACTGCCCATCAGGATACACTTAAACCTTGTAACACACACTCACTTAGGTTTCTTTTTCTACACAGAGCTCCGTGTCAGCGGTGCACTGGTCCCCTGTGGATAAAAACCTGGTGGTGTCCGGAGATGAGAAAGGTGTCGTCGTCTGTCATTGGTACCACACGGGAGACACAGCCAGCTTCTTTCCTGAGCCCAGAACCATCTTCTGCCTCACCTGCTCTCTTCATACCTGGAACTATGTGGCTGTTGGGTAAGGATACCAACAAAGAAGATCACTATAAAGACCACAGTTTAGTCTGCTGGATCATGAACATTAAAGCATTCTTCATGAGCTAGGATAGTACCAAGTTGTTTTTCTGCATTGTAACAATTTGACTGTCAAAGGTTAGATTAAAAGCTACTATTACTCAAATATACTGAGGGGTCTATTGTAAGTGTTTAGAAGTAGTTTTTATACATAAAAGAGAGGGAACTTGCTCGAAATCTTATTAGTCCTTTTAAATTTAAAGAACAAGTATACAAATGTGACATCTGTTTGAGGAAAAATCACATTTGAAGAAACACCATCAACCAAACAGTTAGAATACAATTTCTTTTTAATCTCTTCACAACGCTGAGGGCCAAAGATGTTTTTTTTTTTTTCCTTCAAAAAAATTTTTTTCACGATCATTTGAAGTCACAATTGCAAATTAATTCAAATTCAGTGTATAGACGTCAGTAATTGTGACAATGCTGTCATAGGTACAAAGATGGGATGATCGTGCTGATTGATGTGAGTAAGAAAGGCGAGGTGATTCACCGCCTCCGTGGACACGATGATGAGATCCACTCATTGGCGTGGTCACCTCTGGCCTGTGAAGATGGCCTCTATACCAGAACTGAAGACGGTGAAGGTAACTGTGCAGTAACATAAAAAAATTGTTAGGAGAACTATTGTGTTGTAAGAGTAAGAAAGTCCCCAATTTAGAAGCATTTTTTTTTCCTTTTTTGAATATGTTAATTTTGCAGTAAGAAACCATTTTAATACAACAGACTTTTTTCTTTTTTTTCCCCCCATGCAATAGCAACCAATGGAGTGTCTGGAGGAGAGGGCTGCTATCTTGTATCTGGGAGCAAAGACCAGACTGTAAGGCTCTGGAGTACAGCAAAGGGAAAAAGTGAGAGCCTTGGCTGAATTTTTGTGTATTCTTTTTATTTATTTAATGTTATTGTTTTTGATTGATGCTGAAAAAATCAGGAATGTTAGCCTTGAAGAAGAAAATGTTTTTTACAGTACTTGCATTAAATATTTAACTTAAATATGAGGGCTAGATTTCAGGAAAACAGCACAATATATACAAATTCTGATCATCTCTTATAACTAATTTTAGATTTTTTTGTAGATTTTCACACAGTTAACATAAAAAAGCTTCAGAGAGATGTAATCCTCTTTGCATCTTCTCCTTTGATTTACAGGTGTCATGACTCTGAAGCTGCCCTACCTGAAGAGGAGAGGCACTGCAGTCGACCCCGGGGTCAAAGAGAGGCTCTGGCTCAGTGTTCATTGGCCAAAGGGACGACCAACGCAACTCGTGTCCAGTTGCTTCAGGTAAACACACTATCAGTCAAAAGGTTTAAAGAAGGGTTTTTTTGGCATAGTTGATTGAGTAATAAAATGATCCTGACAAGAAAAGATTGCAAAACTGTGGCCTGTTTTGAATTTTCTCTCTTCATTACTTTCATGTTTTTAAATAATTTATGTGCATTAATTTTTTTTTATTACTTCAATAAGAAAATCATATTGTAGAGACTTTAAAACTGACTGTTGGTCCCTTTTAGTGACTATATTGACCTTGTGATGCAGTTGCAAGCAGGAGAAACTGAGCAAAATCACTTGTAATTGCTTTTTAGACCTTTTTATTTGGCCTTTAATTTTCAGGATATTGTCTGGAGGTGTGTTTATCGAAAGTCTCTTAGCAAAATGTCAGCAACAAATTGAACAAAATACAACATAAAAACAAACCCATTAAAATGTAAAAAGGTAGAGTGGTCTATCAATGCAGAATTTAGTACTCACATTAGTTTCTTCATTTGTTGTATCCAAGAGCTTGTGCTGATAATTAGGTTAAAAAATGTTGTACAGAAGCTCATGTTTTAGTTGGCTGTTAGCATGTTTGTGCTTATTTTGTCCCCAGTGGTGAGTTGGTGATGTGGGACTTAACCAAGTCAGGGAAGCAGAGGTGGACCCTGTTCGGCACATCCTCAGAGGGTCAGAACCACAGCAGGATCGTCTTCAACATGAGTTCAGTTCACCCGCAGGATGGCAGAGAGCTGCTCATCAGCACCTCCATGGATAGAGAGGTGAGTTATCTTTGAAGAGTTGGAGGTGGTGGGGGACACATGCCCTGTGCTGGTATGGAATTCAGTACAGGCTATTAGGTGTTTTTGACTGTAAAGTTCTTGCAAGGACAGCTGCCAACCTGCAGCCTCCTCTGTGGGAAGTCATTGAGCAACAAAACCCAATTGGCAGTGGGCTCACACACCTCAGGAGACCTCCTTGTTGGCCAGACGGAGAATGAAAGCCAAAGGCAACAATAACCTGACACTGTTGTCTGATTAATCTCCCAGCACTAGTTAAGATACACTTGAAGCAGCATTTTCAGCCATGAGTGTGCTGCTGTTTTTCAGGATTTTTCTGGCCTGTTTCTCAAATGAAAATCTCTGGTTTACAAAAGAGGGAATTTTGGATGAAAGCGAATAAGGATTTCTGACAAATGTCCGCTATTTCTTTAATATTAATCTGACTTAAGAAAGGACAGTTTATTGAAAGCTGGCTCATTTTGTTGTAAGCATTGCAAGAAACTCTGTAGGTATAATGTTTATTTATTTTTTTTTAATTTTCCAGATTAAATGCTGGGACCTGGCCTCTCTGGAGTGCTGCTGGACTCTGCCCACCCTGGGTGGTTTTGTCTATGCCCTGACCTTCTCCCGTGTGGGAACAGGATGTCTGGCGCTCGGTATTGGTGACAACATGATCCGGTTGTGGAACACTCTGACCACTCAGAACCAGTACGACATCAGGTCCTTCTGGCAGGGCATCAAGTCCAAAGTCACAGCGGTAAGATGTTTATCTTTTTGTAAAGCTTTGTTGATTTGTGGTTAACCATCAGTTATAATAGCGTACGTGACCAGTTTATTCCTAGAATGAATGAAACCAGTTTACTTGTATTTCACATTATAGTCTATATGTGAGGAAGTTTTCTGAAATGTATAAAAGGATGAGATTTCAGAGCAGTGAAGAACAAGAAACAACTTAAAGAAAACAATTTCTCAGCTGTCTAAATGTCTGCTTTAAAAATGGTCCAATAGAGCTGCTGATAAGACCTTGAGGGGGCACAAAAGTCAGACTGTATGTTTTCAGCTTTAAGCATCTGTTAAATTTAATTTTACTCTTCAAACTTCCATCACGTCTGAGGTTGATGATGGTGGGATTATTACAGGCATGTAACTGTTAGGTGACACAAAAGATGAGCAGCATTAAAAAATGTTTCATTCATTGTAGCTGGCATGGCACCCGACAAAAGAGGGATCCTTGTCTTTTGGAACAGATGATGGAAAAGTTGGTATCTATGATGTCTTCTCAAACAAGTAAGATTCATTACTTTAAGATTAGCTGTCTGATTTTTCCCATATCACACCCCACATTTACATTCATAGTTCCTTATCTCACTTTAACCTGCTCATGTTTATTGTTTGTTTCATGCATTGCCTTGATTGATGATTGTTGATAAAGAATCATACATCAGTGTGTGCATGGTGGTATTCAAAACACTGTCATTGTATTGTTTTATGAAGAATTGTATATTTAAACTTCAGTGATACCATGTGGTGGATCACACAAACACATTGGTTCGGAGTATTTCTAAGAAGAGCAGTGGAAAAACTTTCAAAGTCTGTCTAATATGTCTTCTCCACAAACCTGGTGCTGGTGTGGAGTCAGCCCACGTTTCACCAGGTTTGACAGCTGATTATTACGGAGCGTTTCTATCAGAAGTTAAGAAAAACATGACTGAAAGATGGTGGGCTGTGGTTGCCAATCATTGGTGATTTTCTTGTTGTAGCCAACTGAAGTCAGTGGAAAAGGGGTATCAGTAAGTGGATTACAGTGCTGTACCATAAGCCACAACTTTGGCTATGTCTGATATGACCATATAAGGAAATCCTATCAACCACCCATTCAAATGGGACGGCTGTGGCTCAGGAGGTTGAGTGGATTGTCTACTAATCGGAAGGTCCGTTTGGCTCCTTTAACCTGCATGTCAAAGTGTCCTTGGGCGAGATACTGAACCTCAAGGTGCCCCCAATGCATGTATTGGAGTGTGTGAATGTTAAGTTAAAAGTGCTTAGGCATAGAAAAAAGCAATTGTATGACTGTGTGAGTGTGTGAATGGGTGAATGAGGCTTGGAGTAAGAAAGTGCTTTGAGTGCTCAAGTTGAGTAGAAAAGTACTATATACCAGTCCATTTACCATTTAAAATGATTTATAGCAAAGATCACTTTTATAAACCAGATTCAGATCTCATTATCTGAATCTTTGGTCTTGCTAATTTTGACCTTCCAGTATTGTAACAGTATGTACAGTATTTGACAGAAAGTAAGGAAATGCAAAATAGATGAACTTAAAGAAACAATAAACATAAATTTTGTTTGTAAGAAACCATTTAAAATGACTTCTTTATTTTTAACTGTTGTGATTGGATTTTGACTTTTGAAAAGTTTTCTGAAAGTCAAGGCTAAAGTTAAGGCTTTGCTTGTTTTGTGGTGGGAGCCATGTGGATTCTTCGTATAATCCCTCGAGCCCCCCCCCCCCGAGTCCCATTTTCCTGCAGCTGTACACGTCACATGTCCCTGACTGAGCATTTGTTCTGCTTCATCTCATCCCAGGCCTCCTCAGATATCGAGCTCCTATCACAGAAAAACGGTATACACATTGGCCTGGGGACCCCCGATCCCCCCAATGTCATTTGGTAAGTTCTTAATGAACTCTTAGCAACTGCTGTTGTTTGCTCTGAATGCTCTGACCCAGCAAAAAGGCTGGCAGTGGGACACAAAAAAGCAGAGAGTCAGCGAAAAAACCCAACCATCTCTGCACGCCCTTTTGTAATCGACCCTGTAATTGAATGAGCTGAGAAAACACTTACTCCTCACCTCCTTCCTCTTGAGCCACTCGTGGGGAAATCAAGATGTAGGAAGTTAATTTTACCAGCTGTCTGCAGATGACATTTTGATTAGCGTATCAGTCACTCGGCTTCAAAGCCATAAACATAATTGTTGCAGTGCCAAAAAATCTGCTGATGGCTCCTAAACAAACAAAAGTAGCTGCTAATTAGTTTACCTGCAGCATTGGCACCAGTTCAGCTCCATTCATGGACTTCTGATTGGTTCAGATTGTCAGGATGAGTTACAATAGGTGTGCCGAGTAAATCAGGACCAGCTGCTTCTCAAGGCTGTCAACTGTCATGCTTCTTTTTGCTGTTTACATTAAGGCTTCTACATACCTGGTGCAGGTACACCGATGCAGAGTAAACCAGATTAGACAGCCTATGTTTTCCGTGAATTCAGGTGGCAAGTGCAGTTTTTGTAAATATATCTGTTAAATCTGTTTTAGTAATAAAAGACATCCATGTAAGGAGAGGTTTATTTATCATCACTCATATGCTGTATGAAGGACTGTGAAATACAGTGCTGTGTACAGTACTGTGAGCCACCCATCATTTCTTCATATTTTGCTTCCAAGGAACCAGACTTTCTTTCAGTTTTTTTTAAAGTGGTGTTGATAAATAGTTCTCCAAGTTTCCTGAAGGTCTTTAATCTACTAAAAATGCCAAAGATGACACAAATTGACAGGCATAAAAGACCTGACATAGGACCTGAGAGTTGCATCTAGATTTTCAGTTGATCCATCTACTGTCTCTATGGCAGCTGGGATAGGCTGCATTTCAGCCAGTGGTGTTGGAGATCTTGTCAAAATTGATGGAATTATGAACACAGAAAAGTACCATCAGATTTTGATTCACGATGTAATACCATCTAAAAAGCATCTGATTGGCAACAGGTTCATTTTTCAGCATCACAATGATTTAAAAGACACTGCCAGTGCAGTAAAAGCATACTTGTATAGGAAAACACACAGTGGTTCACTATCAGTCATAGATTGGCCTCCCCAGAGCCCAGACCTCAACATTATTAAAGCAGTGTGACGGAGAATGGAACAAAAGGTAGCCAACATCCAAAGAAGTCCTTCAAGAAACCTGAAGAACTATTGCTGAAGACTACTTAAAGAAATTATAAGAAAGCTGCCTAAGAGAGTTCAGTCTGTGTTGAAGAATAAAGGTGGTCACACCAAATATTGACTCAAGTTCATCATAAATGTACAAACTGTTTTTGCCTTATATACTGTATGTTTGCATGTGTTTCAATAAATTGTTGCACCTACTTCCCATTTTCAAGAAATGAGGGGTGGCTGAAGACTTTTGCACAATACTCTATAACTATAGATATACAATAAACTTCTTGATGTACAGTAATTTATTATTTTATATTTAAATTGGAAATAGAGAAATTATAGATAGAATTTACATATAATATAAACCCTAAATGAAAATATAAAACTTTATTACATCCATTAAAAATTGAAAGCAACGAGCACTTTTTAATAATTTCTCTATTTTAAGGAGCATTGAAATATTCATTTACTTTAAAATTCAGTTTATTTATATTTGTAAACAAATAAGCATATTTGTTTACAAATATAAATAAACTGAATCTATGTAATCTATATCTATATCTGAATCTATATAATACCTATATTTATTGAACAGTTAGTTATAGTAATGAAGCCTTTAATTCATTGATATCTTTGACAGTTGTGGTCCTTAAAATGTTTTTAAGGTTGGCTCTCCTGTATGAAGGGTTCACAGTCGTGAAGTAATCTCAAGTTAAAGTTGAGAATTTATGATGTGTCCAATTACTAAGCATTTATTTCCTAGTTAAATACTGAAAATATTTACTGTCACGCAGTAAAATGTCTTGGAATGAGTAATTGGTTTTAACACACTTGAATTTATATACCAGTAAACATTAGGGAAACGTTGGGTTATTGTTAGCATTAACAAAATACTTAACTGCCATTAGTTGCTGAATCAAAGAAAAGCACTGCATGTTTTTTTTAAACCCACACTTTGTCCACAGTAGACTCTCCACCATGAAGACACTGTTAGTTTTGTGTTTGTGTGACGTTCAGGTGCAGCAGGAGGAAAGCCGTGCTACAGCCTGTACAGCTGCGCCGGCGAGGGCGTCATACTCCAGCATGACCCCTACAAGCTGAATGGAGAGGCATCAGACATCGACAAGCTCATCAGAGATACCAACAACATCAAGGTGGGAGAGATTTTGATGTGATGATAGTGATTTTGAGGCCTTTTGTCCTCCATTTGTGAAGAAATATTCTTCACAGATTTTTTTTCTTGGTAGGTTTTTGGAAAAAAAGGTGCAATGAAAAGTGGTTAAATCTTAGTGCTGAGAGTGAAAGCTGAGATGGTGTACATTTCAACATTTTATAAAACTGAACTGAACACCTACACAACAAATTAATGTGTAGCTCTAATAATTATTCTGTTTTTAACACTTTATTGTTCTATATGACTCATTAACACTGCAGTGCTGTAAACTACTGTTGTACACATGAAGAGGACATATTTCCACTAAATTCAAGCAGTTAGATTTCAAACTTAGAAAATATTGGTGTGCGATTCTTGGCTTTTTGTCATTTAGTCCCATATGTTATACCTTCAGTGTTTCCCAGTAAAAGCCACGTTAAGAAATGAAAGGTTTCTGTTTACTGGAAAACTGGAGTTTGTTTTTACAATCAAAATAAGGGTTGGGTGCTTCTTTGCAGTCCAACTATCAAACAAGTCAGACCCCACACCCCTCCAAAATCCCCAATAGCTGATACCATTGCTGTTAGGGCAGGGAAGGGGGTTAAGCAGTATCAAGTCAAAACACTTTCTTGGCTCTAACTTGTTTAATCTGTATCTCACCTGTCTCTATTCCACTCTTCGTGTGCTCACACAATGAAATCCTTCACTGACAAACAAACATGCCTTATGAACCAAAAACTATCCTTTCTGCAAAAGCTCACTTAACTTAACCTCTAGTTTTAAATCGAGACAACAGACAGAGTTACCCTCCTTCTGTTTGATATTAAAATAAAACAAGGCAAAGCTACAGCAATCTGATGCCAATCCCTCTGGTTGTCATCAGTTCCCGACATCATCGTCATTATCAGGACAACTTAACCTTATACTAAAATAAACAGAGGACATGTTAATGTGTTCGTTTTCTTTCTTTAAGGAATACAGGAGAGTGACTGTCTTTTAAAAGTTTTAATTCTGTTCAGCAGTTCAGATTACAAGTTACAGCGCGCTGGACCTTACTGTGAGCCAACGGCGTGTTTCACAAAAAGGATGACCCCACAAGCGGGCAATACAGTTTTATACTGCAACAAAAACAATTATTATTATGACTATCTTCTTCCTGGAAACGGCGCAGCTGGTCTTGGGATCCCCCGTCTAGAGCTCCTCTCACTCTTCGTCCATATCATTCTCAATATTTCAATCCAATCATAACGCTGAATTGAGGCTCTTGACCTTCTGTACACGGAGTCAACTCTTTAATGAGCACAATAGCAGTGTGTATAATAAAAGCACA
>VUQS01029025.1:0-12689 GCA_015108495.1 Heterochromis multidens | reverse complement strand
ACCTTGTGAAGACTTACAGAAAACGTTTGACCTCTGTCATTGCCAACAAAGGGTATATAACAAAGTATTGAGATGAACTTTTGTTATTGACTAAATACTTTTTTGCCCCACTGTATAGCTAATGGATGGACGGAGCTAACTGCAAGATTAATTCTAAAGACATCATCAGTCATGAACTAGTGCGGTCAACTGTAGAAGTCAGACAGTTTCGGCATAAATGATTCCAAATACATTATACCTACTTTGGCATTTCTGCTCTTTTCTTCTTAACGTCATTTGCAAGCTAAACTCACCACTTGCAACAGAGCCAGATAGCCAGCTCCCACGTTGTCAAAGTTGATTTTAACATTCTTCCAGCGGGCACTGTCGTTGATCAAGTTCAGGCAGTCAGACTTGTTGTTGACGACGCTGATGGGGAAGCGCTCATCTGTGGTAGTGTTCACGCAGTAGTAGTACTTGCCCGCAAACAGGTTGACGCCCATGATGCTGAAGATGAGCCAGAAGATGAGGCAGACCAGCAGCACATTCATGATGGAGGGGATGGCTCCCAGCAGTGCGTTCACCACAACCTGGGGACGTCAAAGCACACAGTCTGACTCAGCTCTCTTCTTCTTGTCTCAAATCAAGGTCTGTGCTAAAGAAGAGTGGTTGATTGATTTTGGATAACTGGCCATTACAATCATCTAAAGACTTAGCTGTACTTAAATAAGAACATGTGAACAACTGATTTGATTGAGCCAAAAAGTTTAAGCTTTCAGAACAAATACGAGGACTGAATCAAAAGTTAACAGTGAAGTTGTATTATTCAGAGCTGTATTTAATATGTAATGTCTGCACACATAAAGCTCTTAACACCATACATATCTACTTAACAACATGACAGTTGGAAAGAAGAAGGTGGATAGGTGAAAAAGTTACCATTTGAAAGGTAAAAAAGCAAAACAGAAAAAAACCTTAGAGAGGCGGGATGAAGTCACAACATTTTGTTTGACTGTAAATGAAAAAAGACACACAACAAAGAAAAAAATTACAGGTCAAAGGCACCACACAAGCAATGTCAGAAAACAATGCCTGAGAACAGCTATATACAGCAATCCATTAACACAATGTGAAGAAAGTCATGCAGAGAGAAGAATTACAGTGTTGAACTGTAAGGAAATGATACATTTACAGAAGTTATAAAAGCATGCAGTCTTACAGGCAGGCCCCCTAAAAAACTAAAACTATTTAACAACATCTCTGTACAAAGATGTATTAAGTAACATTAAAATATTAAAATGGGGATATAAAAATTACGGGGCATTTTCCTTTCAGTACATCTAACAGAGGACAAGCTAACACTGAGAATGTCACTATATAGACACGGAGAACAAAAGTAATGTGATAAGAATTCACCTTTTTTAGAGAAAATTAAGGGGCGGGCTGAAAGTTCAAATTAACACTTTTACATATCTTTTAGACAAAAAAACCCCCCAAAAACTATTTGCGTTATTGCCCAGAGTTAGATGATAGGAATGACACCACTCTTGCATGTATATAAATGTAAAGCAAAAACCAGGAGTCTTCTAACTTAGCCTAAAGGGGGGGAAAAAGTTAGGCCTGGCTCAGCATTGAATTGTACTAATAAACTCTCTGAGTCAGCTATTCAGGTTGCAAAACATTTTGTTTTTGTTTTAGGACTATTTTTTGCAAGTCAGCTTTAGCATACCATTTCTAGATCATAGAGAGTATAAAAAAATCGATGTAGCTTCCGGGTTAGAAATTCAAGGAAGCCTACGTGGAAGTGCTTTAAGCCTGCACTCTATCCGAAAGCCACCAGATAATGATAGTTGTGGTTGCAAAAAGACTTCCTGTTTTACAGAAGGGGTATGAACACCAAAGTATTTTTTGCCAGTTATGATGCTCTAGTTGCTATGATACTGAATAGCCACAGAGGAAACATGTTACCAGTGGACCCACAGCAAATAAAATGTCCATTCAATTATTATTTTTCATATCGATAGTGTAGTAGTTTAGGGATTTCATCCGGTACAGGCATGAATACTCAGAGAGTGAGAGTATTAATATATCCTCTATTGTTTTTTAGTATTTCTAAAAGTAGGATGTGATGGTTGGTTGGCGTAGCCAATCACACTGACAAACACAGAGCTTTACTCAGAGTTTAACATTTTTCAAGGGGTGATGTCTTGGTGGCTACATTTCTGTTACAGTCTATACCTGGTTCTTGTTTTGTGTTTAGCGTACTGACAAGCAGTGTTAATTTCGTTGACCAATAATTTTAAGCGTCATCGTTTTCGTCAGGAACCTTTTGTTTCAGACGAAAACAAGACGATAATGAAATAAAAACTAATGTACGAGGACAAAAACTATGATGAAATGTATTGACACTTTAGTCAACGGATAAAAACAAGATGAAAATATTCTGGAGAGACGAGATCCAATCAGAACTAATTAAGTTGTGTAGAAAGGTGGGATGAGTTTGGAAGTGATCCAATCAGAAGTAATCTCCTTGTGCAGTGTGGTTTCACAGACAGACCCGCATATTTGTTCAACTAGCTCCAATGCTCCCTGTTTCTCATGAAAACTTAACAAAATGTCAACGCATAGGAGGAAGAGAAGAGCAGACATATGGACACATTTCGCATTTGGCGTCAAGGAAAATAAGATGCTTTGTAAACCGTGTGGAGCAACTCTCACCGGTAAAAACTCGACAAACTTTTACACTTTATATTTTAGTCACTGAATCAACTTTAGATTTAGTCTGCTATAATCTCATGATACTTAGTCGACTGAAACTAGACTAAACCGAAAAGAATTTAGATGCCAAAATTATAACGTTTTCGTCAAAAGACTAAAACGAAATCAAAATTTGCTGTCAAAATTAACACTGCTGACAAGAGAGTGGTATCTATTTTCCAACTCTTGGTAACAAAGCAGATAAAAGTAAAACTGGATTCCTTCATATTTTACAATTTAACTGAAAATCTGAAAACTGATCCATTAGATATTGTGAAGCATGTGGAAGATGTTACTAGTTGTTACTGGTAAGAATTTAATTTTGATTGATTTTTCTATTTTTTTTCAGCTTGCCCACAAACAGTATTTCTCCTGTTCTTACCCTCATGCCCTCAAACCGAGACAGGGCCCTCAGGGGCCGGAGAGCTCGCAGTGTCCTCAGAGATTTGATGGCGGTAAGCTCAGAGTAGCCCAGAGCATTTGCTACCAGGCTGACCAAGGACACCTGAGAGAAGATAATGTCAGACAAGCAGGGTGAGAAATGAAAGAATTTAATTTGCACTGTGCCAGACTGAGTGTCTGAAGAAGACAGTTATTAGATATTTACAATCTGTTGGCTCATATTTAAAAGAGGTAATAAAATATTAAAAGTGGCAGCCGTTAAAGTAAATACTCTTTCTTGTTAAGTGTTTAATAAGAAGACTGAACATGGCTTACTGGCCTAGCTTATCATAAAAACTGGAGGGAAGAGAAATCGGCTGGCTTACCAACAATTGAGTCTTAGTGTGGGCCATGGTAGCTGTTTGTTCCTGCTACCAGTCTTTATGCTAAGTTAAGCTTCTGTCTCTATATTATGACAATATCCTCTCATTGAACACCAAATTGAAGACTTAGTTTTAATAATAATGGACACTGAATATACATACATCTACAATGAGGAAGTCAAGCCAGCACCAGGCGTTGGTGAAGTACTTGACAAAGCCGTATGCCACCCACTTTAACAGCATTTCCAGGATGAAGACATAAGTGAAGACCTTGTCTGCGTACTCTAGCACTGTTTTGATGGTCCGCCGCTGCTCGATGTAAATGTCTTCAAATGCCTGTGCAGCATGGAATATTTTATAAAAACTTCAGGTAGAAACAGTGATGTGTGGGATATGTAATTCATCAAAGATTTATTCAGAAGGTTAACAGATATAGTAGCTGCTTAGAAAACTGAAACTCCTAAATGTGGTGCTTTAAGACTATGAAATAAAAACAGAATATATAAAGACAAGCCAAACTAGTGCAGTGAATAACAAACTCTGCTCATAAAGGACATGAAGGACCCAAGCAGTGTTTATCAAGAACTTCATATAATGAAGCCTAACACCCACTCACCAGTGCTCCACTGCTGAGCAGGATCATGAATATGATGAAGGATTCAAACCAGTTATGCTCCACTATGATAAAGCAGGTTTTCCTGAGTGTCCACCAGCTCTTAAACTTGTCTCCCTCCTCATTGATCTGGCAGCACTGGAACCTGCGCACACAGCCTGCAGGCACCAAGAAAGCAGAATGAGAAATGAACCACTGGTATCATAGCTCCATGGTGAATCAACACACATAAACACAGAATGTGTTATTTCTGCCCCATTGGATAACATGTTGTAGGACTGCTTTCTGTTATCCAGATAAGTTACATGAATACCAACTGAATATCTTAATACGGTAAAGGTGATTGTTGCTAACATTTTAGCCAACACAATGCCAGAATAAACAGAAATTTCACTACCACTACAAGAACTGAGTGAGTGCTTAAGTCTTTTGCTGTTATTTCACATCACACTGCTTTTGTCCTCTTGTCTGAGGACTTCTTGAAGTTTTATTGTGATCAGGGTTCAGTCAGATCCCTCAAACACACAGTGACACATTTTTTTTTCTGGATAATTGCATAATTCCAAGAAGTTTAAAAGAATAAGAATAAATTAATGAAGACCATTTTGGGGTTTAAGCTGAATGGGAGAGGAGAGGCCACTAATGGCTCAGTCACACTAGGATAAAAATAGGATGGTAGGGAATTTTAAAAAAAAAAAGAAAAAAAAAGTGCTTGCCCAGTGATTTCACTGAATGTTTTTTATATTCAGCGACTGATTGCAAGTAGTTTTGATGACCAAATTGTCGCCCAGAGGTTGAAGGTGTTACATGCTCAACCTTTTGGTTCTACTTGGATTGCAAGGTGATTGCTTAGGCTGGCTGGTGGGAGGCAACCTGTCTCCAAACATTTGGGTCTGACTTGGACGGACTGCAATCACTCTCACACAGATTGGTGAAGGGTTACAAATATTTGTGGTGTCATTTATGAACACAGACAGATTGCCAACACATTGCAATCAATCTGAGTGAGTTTGTACCAATTAGCACATCTTGTGTCTGATGCGTCACTTTGCGAAAGGGGACTCGACTCAGCTGGTTGTATTCTGGTTATATTCTGGTTATATTCTTATATGAAAGCAAGGTTGCAGAGCGCCTATGTCATTTCGCAGTTTCACACCAATTTTTATCCTGCAGCAACTATGCCACTATTTTTGGAGGAATTTCTGAATTACTATCTATGAGATTCTGGCTGGACTCTGAATGTAAGTAGTGAATATAAACTTCTGTGTATGTAGACGGCAACAGATTTACAGACGTAGGATATGTAATGAAGACTTAGAATTTAATAGGTGAGGACCAAAGAAGAGCTTTGATCTAATCATTCTTGAATCCAACTGAACGTGTTAAATAAAAAAAAAATTAAAAAATCCCCCATAACAAATCATAAAACCAGAAAATGGCACATCCTGAATTGGCAATACTGTATATAGCCTGTTAAGAGATGAATGACTCTCTATAAAAATAATTAAAATGGTTACAATGAGTCTGAAATTTTTTGTTTTGTTCTGTTTGCATGTTTTTCTTTTGTAATTAACCCAAATTACAAAAAGTGACTATGATATTTTAGGGATTACAATGACAACATTATATTTTACACAGGAATGCTCTTTTACATGCCTCTGTTTGTTCTTATCTTACCTATACTGTTTTCTTCATCTACAGTATGACAGATTTTCTAAACTTAAAACTGTCATTAATTATTGATTTCAGTCATTTTTATGCAAAAACACGTTAACCAACCAAGCTTGCTACTCAAAATCAAATGTTAAGGGCACTGGTTTGGCTCACAACTTGATCAGGCAACCACATACCACAAGGCTGAATGCAGCAGCCTGTGGTTGGATTTTGACCCAAGGTCCTTTGTTGCATGTCTTCCCCCACTCTCTCTTTCTCTGGTTTCCTGTCTCTCTTCACTATGCTATCTAATGAACGTGAAAAAGCCCAAAAAATTAATAAAAAAAAAAATCAAATGTTATAAAATTAAAAAAAAAAGCATACATATATTACCAGGGTCTTAAATGAGCCCACAACTTTCCAGCAACATATAGAATCAGCTGGAGGCTAAAAGTTCATTGCTCATTGAAAGGGTGCATTTGTGTTATTATTTTAATTTACATATTAGTAACATAAAATAAGAATTATACATTTTCTTAGCGCTTATTCAATTCGGCGTCGCAGGGATGAAAATATCGAGATAACAATTATTACCGGAACAATATCTAATCCAGTGAAAGTAGTTATCAAGACATGCCTTCTCCAAACAGATCTGATGTTTTCATCTGCTGCCATGTTTCAGTCACATACATCATGTAAGCCATAATATATTGCTTGCATCTGTTTACAATGCACTTTTTTACCACATTTTCAAAAGAGATTTCTTGTACTTTCTACTTGGGGTTTAAATATATACATCGGACATACGCATAAAAACACTGCAACATCTCTATTTGCTTCAGTTATTGCCTCGGTGGGATGTGGCTGACTTTAACATCACTGTGTAATAAAATCTAAGCATAATCATCTGTTTCAGTGAATAAGCTTCAATGAAAAGCATTGCCTTGGATGGGAATAAAAAAAATCCAAAATAATAACAATAATGATGGAAATAGAGTTATTTTAAACACAAGACATCCTCAGTCATCACACTTCATTTCTGTATTGCGGAGGAGGTTATTTGCAGATTTACAATTGTACTGGAGGTGGCTCCATACTGTAGTGACTTACACATTCACCTAACAAGCGAAAGATCTCTTGATCCTGAGAGGAGACCCAAATCCCTTTGGGGCTGCGTCAGGAAGGGCATCTGACATAATAATCTGCCAAATCAAATATGTGGAGCTACCCGCTGTGGTGACCTCTTTATCAATAGAGGAGCAGGTGAAAGTAGCTTTAATTGTACTGGAGGTATGTCAGGTAAAATGTCAGGTTAAATTACAAAACAAGAGAATCCCACAGACCACATTTTTATCTGTTTCACTGAGCATTTGAATTCACTGCCACTCAGTTGTGAGTTTAACAGACCTGTCCTATGCACAAGCAGTTAATGCGATTTACTCTACGTCTTAAAATGTGCTCTGGAAGTGTTTCATCTCCCCACCTCGCTCTGGTCCACTTTCCCACTTCCCATCATCATCCCTGCCTATCACCCTTGCATCCCACTCACCCTCTGTAAAGCAGGCTTCTGGGTCCAGTGACTCCTCTGGTTCCAGCTCCACTGAATCAACCCCATCTCCGGGGGGGCGGATATCAACTGTGCTCCCCTCCGATGAGCTCAGTGGCTGGGGCTCTGTGTCGAGCTTCTGCATGGACGAGGAAGGAGATGAGAGGACAAAGTCACACTACAATGCATCAAACTGAAGTTCAGTGGTTATAGGAGCCAACCTTCTGAGCTGGTTATCATTGTGATTCTCCAGTCACATGTACCCCAGTGCCACAACTGTATACCTTAGTGTGAAGACTAGGCACTGTAATAGCTCACAGAGTTGGGCTCTTTAAAGTCATCGTATCATCATCATCACATGCAGCATCGATCAAATGTACCTACAGGCTTCAGTATTAGTTTTATCTGATGGCTCAAATCAGATTATGTGGCATGGGGAGGTTGGCATTATGGAAATGCACTGTGGGTACGTTTGATGTGACCTCAGTTCGAGGAAGAGTGCATGCAGTATTCCAGTGCATTATCAATCCAAGCCTCAAATATTACCAAGCAGAACGTGTGCTCCAGTGTTTTCATGTCTACTGAAAAATTATTCAAAATCAATTTGTTAATGACATTTATCCCATTTTCCAAAAATATTTTATAAGAAATTCTTTCCCCACCCTCAATCCTAGAATCCACCCTCAGAATCACCGCTGAAAATTTTCCTCAGTGACATGAAAACACCATTTATTTCCATTCCTTGAAAGCAGTGTACAAGCTTCTTCTGTTTGTGTTGAAGTAGACGGAGAACCACATTAGCTTACCAGCAAAAACCAGTACTGTGCACTGTTTATAAGACAGCATGTGGTCTGGCAGGTTTTTTTGGGTTCCCATTTGTAAAACGTCCTGAATTAGCATCCATGCACACCCAGAAAACATACAGGACTAAGATTTTTGTCCTCCTCCTCAGCTTTTTCACCCTGCTAACACGTTTCTGAAACCCTAAAATGCAGTGATGCCATTACAATATCATCTGCATATAGTGAGAGTTTTTTGGTGACGCAAGGCTTCCTGTCTGTTTTTCTTTGGCGTTGTGCGGCCTCATGTCGGTCTGACAGTGCAGCAGCCCTGATTGCCGTGGGACCCAGCTAATACGGCATGGGAATGATGGAAGCATGCTGCTTGTAAGTGTTTGCCAGAAGGGTGCTTTCCTCCCACTTTTTTTCTCACCTTTAATAAGAGACCCATGTTGCCTCTTCTGGATGTCAACTATATATGAGGCTTTTAGTCTTAACCTAACATATTTTTATTAGTATAATAACTGGTAGATTTTATTATCAGGTTTTATTAGTTGGGTGATGAAATATTTGCAGTGTAACAAAAGTGGATAACACAGGCACAGAAGCGCCAACAACAGAGGTGGCTAATTAGGTATGTATCGGCTAATTTCATATTTAAAGAGGCGCAGAAATGAAGCATTTGCCCCCATTTAGTGTGTCCTCATGCATTCATAACTCTGATTCCGTATAACCAGCCATGTGTTACCTGTTTTACCACCCTGCAAAAGTCATCATTTATACATCAGAGTTTCTTTACTATCTTCTTGGAAAGAATTCTGTTAAGAATCTTTCATCATTCCACTATTATTCAAGTAACACACAAAACAAGTTTTTCATGTGCGTATGCATGGGCTATGAACCAGACAAATGAATTTTGTCCAGTTACAGCAAAATTCATTCCCCCATTCCATCTTTTTGTGTTCCCCTTACTCCTCTTCATTCTCCTCCTCCTCTCTTCCTTCATTCTCAAGCTCGGAGTGTTTGATGCCAATCAAGTCCCAAAACCAAGTCAAAACCAAGCAATGAAATCAAAAGCAAACATCATGTTAGATGAGTTCATCTATCAATGGAAAAAGAGGTGGTGTTGCTCATTCCTAATGGTTTGTAACTGCAATACAGTCTGATGCTCAGAGATAAGTTATGAAGGGGGCAGGTAGGGGGTGGGGTGGGAGTTACAGGAGGACTCAGAGGTTACAGCAGTGAGTGTGCTGCTGTATGGGGAAGGGAGGGTATAAAGCAAAGAAGGAGGGGTAGGGTGGGGGAACGGAGGGCAGACCAGGCAAAGAACGAAAATGGGCAATCCATTGAAGGTATGACAAAAAAGTGTGTTGTTTGTCTGTAAATGGCATAGGCAGTCCTCATGGTTAGTGCTATGGTACAATAAAGAGGTCTTACAATTCTTCTCTCACTGAAAACCTTGAGAGCGCCTGTGACACAGCTGCAATAACAAACGGGGGGTTAAACAAAGTAAGTCACACACTCCAAAAGCTAGCATACAACCTCAAGTCTGTTTTCACTGGTCAGCCCACAGCACACAACAGGAGGATCAGTTATCCTCAGAGAACATGACTTTAGCTGTCCCTGAAAACACATTTCTTAACAGCAATACAAAAACAGTGGGTTGACACTTGTCTCACACAACACATACACAAACAGAACTCACATCAACTAATCAACTGTGTAGCTCCTAATATTTAAGTTGGTGCTTACTATAATTTGAGTTTATGACATCAAATATCATGACACTGCAAGTATCTTTTCAATTGTTGCATGATTATCACAGCTCACCAATCCCTGGCTACAGGGTGTAAGGATCAGCAGTGAGTGTAGAGAAGCATTGCCCGATTCATATATGGTGCATTGGGTGCCATGGACATAATACCATGGACATGGACATAAATAGTCTTCTGGGTTGTTTTGAATCACAGATAATTGGCACCACACCCACAATGGCAGGTTGACATCACCAGGAAGCAAAGTCAGTGCTCTGTCAGCCTGGCAAAGCTTAACAGCAAATCTAGCTGTTGCTCTGCTAGAATAGATTATGAATCAGAGAAAAAAAATAGATTTGATTTGTTAGGTATTTGATTTTGTTTAAACATTTGATTCACATCCTGACGCACACAGATAGAGCAACATCTCTACATTCCTAATAAACAGTCTGCTTCATTAAATCTTTCTCCACACAACCACACATACTTCCCCTAAAGAAAACAAGAAATTAAGCAAGTCTACTTGAAATGCTACTGCTGGCAAGTCAACCACTTAACTATACAGAGGCACATAAACACACTGAGTCTTATAAGTATGTGGTCAAAGTTAAACTGCTTCATGGGTCAAAATGCAAATTGGAGTCAATATTTGTAATGCTGTATCTTATTCTACTGCCAAGAGCTGTAGGTCTGACTAAAAACTCCAGCAGATTCCCTCAGCAGCACAGCATGATGCATGTACAAATGAGTCAGCAGGTGGGTTATTTTCAAACTGCTTGACTGTCTGAAAAATTTCTCAAAGGGCCATCTCTTGACTTATTCATAGACTGATTGACTTATGTTAGGTGTTAAGTTTTACACACAAAGGAGCTAATCAAATACAAAAGCTGTGTGACTCAAGAGATTTCTTTTAATCTGACAGACGTCAGTCACTTAATCTTTCATCTTACCTCTTTGCTGCCCTCCACATCAGATGAGTCGCTACTGAAATCTTCTGTGTTTAGGTTCTCAAAGTCTGACTCGCCCACAGCAATAGGGACCGTGACTGTCAGGCTGGGGTTATGAATAAATGACATGTAGTCACAGTCCTCAATTGGGTACTTCCCTGTACTGTCCCCACCTACACCGACCCCAACGACCAGCCCTCCTCCTGGCCGTTCGTTGCCTTCATTCATGTACACCCCACTGGGGTCTTTGGTGATTTCCACTGTAGTGTGATTGGAGATGCAGTTGCCCTTGCCATTGCTGTGTAGCTCATCCAGGGGTTTACTTTCCTCAGCTAGAACGGAGCCCTTCCCGCCCCTGCCAAAGCACAAGCTCTGGAGGAACTGCCGCATTGTGTTTTTGACAAATGCGATGCCCCGCTGGATCCTGCCCACAGCAATTTGCAGGTTGTTCATCTCACTGTCCTCATCGGTTGCTGCCAGGTTATCAGCACTGAATGAACTCAGGAGGAGAGCCAGGAAGAGATTTAGAACCTGGGAGGAAGAGACATGGCATTAGGCAGGAAAACTTGTAAACACAACATTTATGCTTTAGGGAGTTGATTTTATAAGCTTTTAACTCTCTGCCCCATAAAGACGACATTTGACAACAACTCTAAAGCTAAGTACACACTGGAAACGATTTGCAGCAACGTGGCGACTACAGACCATAGAAAGTGAATATTATTTGGCGACTTCAAACAAATACAGGTGACATAACCGTTGGCAATGTGAAGTGCGCAGGACCCGAGATAAACTTTTCTCAACTTCTAGGGGAGCAACTGAGGCGACTACCAATGAGAGTGAAGAATACCATTGATTGACATATGATCTGGTAGTAAATAGTCAACAAGATGTGCAATGAGCAAATCGCTTCCAGTATGTACATAACAGACGTCCAAGGGAGAAAGATTTAAAAGCAATTACAGAGCCCATACCACCAGGTTTCCAATGACCATGACCATCATGAAGACGATAAGACACATCGTCTGTCCTGCAACCTCCATGCAGTCCCACATGGTCTCTATCCACTCTCCGCACAGCACCCGGAACACGATAAGGAATGAGTGGAAGAAATCGTGCATGTGCCAACGTGGCAGCGTGCAGTCGTCTGAAATCTTACATACACACTCCCTGTACATCTTGCCAAACAGCTGCATGCCCACCACGGCGAAGATGAACACGATGATGGCCAGCACCAGAGTCAAATTGCCCAGAGCACCCACAGAGTTACCGATGATCTTGATAAGCATGTTCAAAGTGGGCCAGGACTTGGCTAGTTTGAAGACTCTCAGCTGTTTGGGAAAGAAAATTAATGTGTATAATCTTCTGGATTTAGATGCCTAGCTACTAATATGGAATATATCTATGAATCACATTTAAAATTGTTTTGTCATATATAATATTTAGAATCAGAATTTTATCAGTTATTATATACTACCAGTCAAAAGTCTGGACACACCTTCCCATTCAATGTTTTTTCTTTATTTTCATGACTATTTACATTGTAGATTCTCACTGAAGGCATCAAAACTATGAACGAACACATATGGAATTATGTAGTAAACAAAAAAGTGTGAAATAACCCAAAACATGTTTTATATCTTAGATTCTTCAAAATAGCCACCCTTTGCTTTGATCACTGCTTTGCACACTCTTGGCCTTCTCTCGATGAGCTTCATGAGGTAGTCACCAGAAATGGTTGTCCAACAGTCTTGAAGGAGTTCCCAAAGATGCTGAGCACTTGTTGGCCCTTTTGCCTTCACTCTGTGGTCCATCTCATCCCAAACCATCTCGATTGGGTTTAGGTCAGGTGACTGTGGAGGCCAGGTCATCTGGCGCAGCACTCCATCACTCTCCT